>CAOLHI010004242.1:0-142278 GCA_948474755.1 Ctenosaura bakeri
GGATAACGCACGGGGTGCCAAGATGGGTTGGAGCTGGACATCTGCAGCCCCGGATCCCACTTTCATCCCCATGGCAGAGCTTCATCTTGACATTTTTCCGCTTGCAACATTTTATGGCTCCCCGGGGTTTGAAATTTAGGTGTGGGCCCTCCAAACCATTCTCCCACACCAACTGGCAAATACTTCCATAGGATGTTGATGAAATAAGCTTGCCCGGATGGCCCGCGAGAGGTGCCCAGCTTGCCTCCAATCGCCAGATCCCTCGCGGGGGAAGCGTGCCAGGGGTCCTGCTGCGCCTGTGGAGAGAGAGGCGTGTTAGTGCCTCGCGCACGCACGCAGGGTTGCCCCGTGCTATGCCAGTCCCTGGTGGCCCCTTTGGGCCCTTTCCCCCCCTTTCCCCCCCTAGCACGGATGGCCCGCGAGAGGTGCCCAGCTTGCCTCCTCTCGCCGGATCCTTCGCGGGGGAAGCGTGCCAGGTGTCCCGCGCCTGTGTCCGCCGCGCCTGTGGAGAGAGGGGCATGTTAGTTCCCATATCCAGAAAGTAAACAACACATCTGGGATGCCAGTCCCTGTTGGCGTCTTGGCCTTCCCCCCTCCTTCCGTGGAGGCCATTCCCATTTTGAAATGAGATGCATGAAGCAGAAGTTGCTTTTCTCCCTTCTGCCTAGAAAAAGCACACCCCGAACAACCCTCCCCCATACCCCGCGCATAGCAGCGTGCGGCTTTCCCATATCCGGAAAGTAAACAACACACCTGGGATGCCAGTCCCTGTTGGCGTCTTGGCCTTTCTCCCCCTCCTTCCGCGGAGGCCATTCCCATTGTAATACGAGATGCATGAAGCAGAAGCAGAAGTTACTTTTCTCCCTTCTGCTTCAAAAACACACACCCCAAACAACCCGCCCCCATGCCCCGCACATGGCAGCGTGTGGGTTTCTCATGTACACAAAGCAAAATAACACACCTGGCATGCATCCTTGGGGGCCCATGGCCATCTTCCACACCGCCCCAACCAATGTGCCCCCGCGGCCGGGAAGTGAGCCGCCTGGCACCGTAGTAACGGGCGGCGTCCTCAGCCCCCAGGCCAAAAACAGAACTCCGAGCAACCCGCGGGTTGCGCGGAATGCTCTTGAAACTGCATTAAGGATGGCACTCCGGGGTCCAGACAATCCCCCGACCCCCCAAATCCTTTTTTCCCCGTGCTATAGCACTTACCTGTTAGCTTTTTCCCCTTTCCTAGCCGCAGGAGAACGCTGACAACGCTGTCCGGGAGTCCCCCAAAAAATGGCGCCTTACAGCTCTTTGTAGGGGCGGAGCAACCGATGACGCTGCACGCGCCACGGCCCGCCTACCAAGCACGCCACGCCCGAATCGGCCCGTATTTTTGCTTCCACACATCCGGAAACGTTCGATATAGAGCGATACAAAAAAAAAAAACCACCTTCTCTCCCGGTTTTTAAAAAGACCGCACGCTGACCGATGGTGCCGTCTCTGTGCAATTGAACATGTGGAACTTCACAATTATGTCCGATCCAAGGTGTGGACTGCACCCGTCGGAGATCGCCCCGCTCCGACTTATTCCCCTCGTGTGGAAAAGGCCAAAGACTGTAAAGATTAAAAAAGGAGAGGATGGAGAAATGAATGGAAATCAGTCTGACGATAAAGCAGAACATATTCCAGTCAAAAAATCTACCCTTCCAGAACAGAAACTAGAGCTAAGTGAGAAAGAGCAAACTGTATAAATAATTCTAGACTAAAAAGATATCAAGAATGAGGAAATTTACAAGATGAAAATCATTTCATGGAACATCCATGGGATAAACTCCCAGTTTAAAAGAAGACATGTTTTTCATCGTTTAGAAAGATCTAAAGCACAAGTTATTTGTCTGCAAAAAGCCCACATACAAACAAATCAAGAAAAATATCCAAGGAATTCAAAATTGGGAGAATGCTATACTTCATCATATGAGAAGAAAAAAAGAGGAGTGGCAATATATGTAGATAAGAGGATCCCAGCTAAAGAAATATGTAAAGATAAGGACGGAAGGATTTTGGGGATTGAAATTTGGACTGAAGGAAAGAAAGCATTATTTGTGGGAGTATATGCATCAAATGACAATAAGGAAGAATTTTATAAAAATTTACTTGATTTGATATCAACACATGATTATGAAAACTTGATCCTCGGACGGGATTGGAATGAGGTGATATGCACTAAGATAGGCCCTTTCCACATGCGGGCGGAGAAACGGGGTAAGCCACGCTAAAATGGATCTTACCTCAGTTCGTCGCCGCGTGGAGCAGCGCATTTCACTGCTCCACACTCGTCGGCGTCCCACAGCGTCTGGCAGCACCTAAAATGGCGGCTGATGACTGGCGGAGGCTCTCCACCAACCGGAGAACCTCACCAGCCGGAAATCCCGCCCCCGGCAGATCTGCAGGCACGCCCTTGCGCGCGCCTGCAAATCCACACCGGGCACTGCGACGCGGCTGCACGCCCCGTGCCTTTTAAAAACCACATAAAAAGTGGTTTTTAAAAAGCACGTGGCGCCGCCATTTCCGGGCACCCTAGCGTGGATTGCAGTGTGGAATTACTCTAAAGTAATCCACCCCAATCCACTTTACCAGGTAGACGATCTCCCACGGAGGTCGCGCTACCACGTGTTATTTCCCCGTGTGGAAAGGGCCATAGATAAACAAACATCTAAAAAGAATAAGAAAAAGGTACAAGGAAAATTACCTAAACTGTTTTTTGAGATGCTCAATTGCTTGACACTAATTGATACATGGAGACAGATGCATAAAAATTATAGAGACTATACATTCTTTTTTGAAGTACACTGGACTTAGACAAGAATTGATATAATTTTTTTCTCTAAACACATCCTAAAAGATATTAAGAAAGTAGAGATCTCACCTAAAATTGTGTCAGATCACCACCCTATCTCACTAACATTTGAATGAAACAAGAAAACAATATAATTGGTGTCTTAATGACAATTTGTTGAAGGATGAAGAAATATGAAAAGAAAGAAAGTGAAAGAAAGAAAGAAAGAAAGAAAGAAAGAAAGAAAGAAAGAAAGGGAAATTTTGAGACTTTTCTTCCAGGAGAACATGAAAGATAACACAAAGATCCAGTGATCCAATTGAATCATTGGATAACATACCAAGATTTGGTAAAGATTCAGGGCGATAAAATATTTCGGAAAAACAAAGAGGAAATGTTAAAGTACGGATTTACTACACACTGGCTTTTGCAGAGGCAACTGATGGAAAGATTTAAAATGGACTTAAGAACGATTGGAATAGAGTCTATGGAAAGAGAGTTTAATAAATTGTTAAAACCTGGTATAGACCACTTCATCGGTAAAATATATAAAATGCTATTAGCCTTACAAATGGAACAGGAAGTTGTCAAAGATAACATGGTAAAGTCGGCACAAAATATTGGACGCCCAATTTCATTGGAAAGTTGGGAGAATCCATGGAAAGATACACAAAATTGTTTTAAAAGTGCCAGCTTAAAAGAGAACTATTATAAAATTTATTTCAGATGATATTATACACTAGGTACAAATGGCTAAAATAAGTAATACTAAAAACACATGCTAGAAATGCTCTGAAAAGGGAACTCTGTACCACCTTTGCTGGAGTTGCAATATAGCAAAGAAGTATTGGACGAATGTGCGTGATTGTACTACTAAAACTCTTCAAATTAACTTTCCAATGAATATTGAAATATATTTGTTAAATATATTTGATGTCAAATATTTTTAAAAGAGTTCATTATGCAAAATGATGATTTATATGATTACAGCAGCTAGACTGGTATTTGCACAAAGGAGAAACAAAAAGAGGCCCCAGATATTGATGAGTGGCTATGGAAGTTATATGATTTAAGTGAATTAGATAAATTGACAACTATATTATCGGACAAATCCATGAAACAATTTAATGAAGAGTGGAATTTAATCTCCCCTCTTTGAAAGTCTAGTTGGGGGAAAGCAGCCATGATAGGGGTAAATGAATAAGATAAAGGTTTAGAATTTCTTTATATGGTAGAAGAGAAAAGTTATGATATGACAGTTTAATATTTTAAAAGAAATTATTATTTGCTTAGATGGAAGTATATGTATAAATAGGATAAAAGCTATGAATGTGAAGTTAAGATCATAGAGTTATAACCACTCATCAAAAAATATACATTAAAAAAAATAAAAATTGGATTTAGAAACTTTGAGAGACAAGAATCTTTTTGACGTAGCTTTAAAATATCTAGTTGAGGTAGAGTTCTATTTTGACACACTAAATAAATGTTAAACTTTGTTGGTAAATGCTAGATAAGGTCCTTTCCACACTGAGGCTTCTAGCACAAGCGGGGGAGGCCGGCAAGCGCAAGAAGGCTCGTCCGGGAGGCTGCCGCTTCCCCCTCCTTCCTTCCGCAGGTGAAGGAACGAGCGGGAAAGCGGCACCAAAGGAGGCTTGCCACGCAAGCCACCCTCCCCCCGTGTGAAGCGAGAGACGTCGCGCCGGATTCCCCCGCGCGCGCGCAAAGCAGGCGGCGTCGCGCCGGATTCCTCCCCCCGCGTGCACCGGATTCCTCCCCCCTGCGCACGCAAAGTGGGTGGCGTCGCGTCCCCCCGCACGCACGCACGCACGCGAAGCGGGTGTCGCGTCCGTTGCGCTACCTCCCCACCCTGCTCCTTCCTTCCGCAGGGGCGGAGGGAAGGAAGCGTGACCCGGCCGGCTCCCGGAGGCTCTGCACGAAAGGTAAGTGTGGGTGGGCGCCGGGAGCGTTGCGCGAGCGCGGGGTGATTTTCGCTTGGACGCGAAAATCAAAAACCCGCGCTCGCACCGCTTCAGCCCCGTGAGCCGGGCGGAAGTGGGAGTGCGTCGTGCGGAGCAACGCTCCCACTCCCGCGAGGCTCACGGGGCTGTTGTGCAAGCAAAGGCCTGTGCAAAAAGGGCCATAAGATGTAACTGACTATGAAATAAGTATAAATAAAGGAAGATTATTAGGTATGTATTTATATTTTATTTTATTGAAATTATGTTGTAAGTTACAATTTTGTTATTCATTTTTTTCCCTTTTATTATTGTTGTACGCAAAATTGGCTTTTTTTGTTTTACAATTGTTTATGAATATATTCTCTGTTTGAAGTTTTCTCTTCTTTTTTCTTTTCTTTTCTTTTTGTTTCAGTGGATCAATAAAAAGGAGGGGGGAGATAACACAAGGATTAGCACTATTTGGGATGCCTCCAAAGCTGTTATGAGAAGATTCTTCATTCAACAACATCGAGGAAAAAAAAAAACCTGAAGAATACCAAAAATTTACATTAGAATTACAAAAAAAGAGAGAGAGAGAGATTTAAAAAGACATCCGCATAAGAAAGAAATACAACTTGAGATTAAAATACTACAAAAAGAAATCTCTCAGTTAACATTGGAAGAAATAGAAAAGAAGACAATATTATTTTGAATAAGTGAATAAAGCTGGTAGATGGTTGATGTATAAACTTGAGAAGGAAAAAGAACAAAATATAATAACAGAGATAAAGGTAGGGAAGACGATTTATACAAAATATTATAGACACTTGAGAAATATTATAGCAACTTATTCAAAGAAAAAAATGCCAGCCAATACCAATCTCAGAAAATAACTGAATATTTGAAAAAACAAAATGCTAAGAAAATTTCTGAAGAACTGCAAGATCAACTTAGTACCCCATAACAATAATGGAAGTATATGAAGCAATTAACAAGTTGAAACCAGGCAAAGCTCCAGATTCAAATGGTTTCACAACTCCTTACTATATAAAATTGCAAGAAGAACTAATAAAACCACTACATACCACAATAAAAAGTTTGAATGACCAAGGAAGACCAAAGTCATGAGGCGAATCTAACATTGTACTTATTCCAAAAGAAGATAGAGATTTAAAAGATGTTCAGAACTGTAGATCAATCTCACTACTTAACATAGACTATAAGATTTTTGCTTTGAAAAACTGAAAAGACTTTTAAAAGAAATAGCACAAGACGACCAAGCAGGATTCCTACCGGGTAGAAATATAAGATTCAATGTAAGGACAGTTCTTGATACCACTGAATATTACTGAAAGAATTCCAGGAAAAAATTTGCTATCACATTCCTGGATGCCAAAATAAGCTTTCTACAACATTTCATGGGCTTTTTAAAAAGGCGTCATGGAAGAAATTAATTTAGATCCGAAATTTAGAGACTGGATAAACATCATCTATCAAGATAAAAAAGCTACTATAATAATAGTGAAAAAACTAAGCCATTTAAAGTAACAAAAGATGTATGACAAGGATGTCTTCTGTCTCCACTCCTGTTTATCATGGCATTAGAAATTTTAAATAAAAAGATAAGAGAAGAACTTCAAATACGAGGAATGAAAGCCAAGATGAAAGAAGTAAAACTCAAAGCATTTGCAGATGATTTAGTTATCTTTTCAGAAGAATGTAAAGATTCCTTAGAGAACTTATTAGATATATTGAAAGAATATGCGCAAGTTGCAGGCCTAAAAATAAATAAAGATAAGACCAAACTATTAGTAATGAATACACAAATGGAAGAAGAATGGAAAGAGAGCTCTGGCTTTCAAGGAATGAAAAAAATGAAATACCTAGGGATTGATATTACAAAGAAAAACCATGAGTTATTAGGGAACAATTACGAGAAAATACGCACTCAGATAAAAAAAGATTTACAGAGGTGGAGCAAATTTAACTTATTATTAGGAAGAATTAATGCAATAAAAATGGCCATGCTTCTGAAGTTTATATTCTTGTTTCAAAATCCTCTGATAATCATCAACGATAAACCCTTCCAAGAGTGGGAAAAAGAATTATCCAAGTTCATTTCGGCAGGGAAAAAGTCCAGAATTAAAATGAAGATACTTCAAGATATAAAAGAGAGAGGTGGAATAGATCTGCCTTCTTTAAAACTGTATTACCAAGCAAGTATCTTAGAATGGATGAAAGAATGGATCACCTTGAAGAAAACATCATTATTAGAGTTGGAAGGGCATGATAATAGATTTGGCTGGCACAGTTATTTGTGTTATAATAAAATTACAGTAAATAGAGACTTTTAACAGCCACTCTATTTGGAAACTGCTTTTGAAAATTTGGCTTATACAAGAAGGTACCAGTTTGGATATCTTCTCAAGAAGCCTTTAGAATAAGTGCAACAAAGAGGTGAGATTTTTTAACATATAAAGAATTAATAAAATAGGAAGACATCACTCTATCTCTGAAAACAGTAAAAGAATTGAAGCAACAGGGCCATGAACAGAATTGGCTCTCCTGGAAGCAAATCAGAGAAAGATTTGAATGGACTGTACCTTTTGGGATTAAAAAGAACTAAAAATGAAATAGATATAATTTTTACTGAAAATTCAAAGAAATCATAGAATCATAGAAATGTAGAGTTGGAAGAGACCACAAGGGCCATCCAGTCCAACCCCCTGCCATGCAGGAACACCCTCAAAGCACTCCCGACAGATGGCCATCCAGCCTCTGATTAAAAACCTCCAAGGAAGGAGACTCCACTACACTCCGAGGCAGCATATTCCACTGCCGGACAGCCCTGACTGTCAGGAAGTTCTTCCTGAGGTTCAGGTGGAATCTCCTTTCCTGCAGCTTGAATCCATTGCTCCTTGTCCTGGTCTCTGGAGCAGCAGAAAACAAGCCCTCTCCTTCCTCTACATGGCATCCCTTCAAATATTTAAACGTGGCTATCATGTCCCCTCTTAACCTTCTCTTCTGCAGACTAAACATACCCAGCTCTCTATCCTCATAGGGCATGGCTTCCAGGCCTCTCACCATTTTGGTCGCCCTCCTTTGGACTTGCTCCAGCTTGACCATGTCCTTCTTGAATTGGGGTGCCCAGAACTGGACACAATATTCAAGATGAGGTCTAACCAAAGCAGAGTTAGAGTGGTACCAGAACCTCCCTCGATCTAGACACCATACTCCTATTGATGCAGCCGAGAATTGCATTGACTTTCTTGGCTGCCGCATCACACTGCTGACTCATGTTCAGCTTGTGGTTTATGAAGACTCCTAGATCCCTTTCACATGTACCGCTATCCAGCCACGTGTCCCCCATCCTATATTTCTGTATTCCATTTTTTCTACCTAAGTGTAGGACCTTACACTTCTCTGTGTTGAATTTCATTTTGTTCGCCTTGGCCCAGCTCTCCAATCTATCCAGGTCATTTTGAATGTTGATCCTGTCCTCTGGCGTATTAGCAACCCCTCCCAATTTGGTGTCATCTGCAAATTTGATGAGCATGCCCTCTATTCCTTCATCCAAGTCATTGATAAAAATATTGAACTGCACTGGGCCCAGGACAGAACCCTGTGGCACCCCGCTAGTCACTTCTCTCCAGGATGAAAAGCAGCCATTCGTGATCACCCTTTGGGTTCGGTCGGTCAACCAATTACAAATCCAACTAACATTAGCCCTGTCCAGCCCACATTTTACTAGCTTCATTGCAAGAATGTCATGGGGAACTTTGTCAAAGGCCTTACTGAAATCGAGATATGCTACATCCACAGCATTCCCTTCATCTATCAATCTTGAAATCAATCTTGAAAATCTATAAACCTGCTCCTAGAATGAGATATGGAACAAGAAACAATTAAAGAAACAGTAATTAAATGGGCCCAAAACATAGGACATCAGATTGAATTGGAGAAATGGACTAAAGAAAGAAGATATAAAATTTTCCCAAAATCTGAACTTAAGAGAAAACGACTATAAGGAGAAGAGGAGAGAAAGATCCCAGCATCCCCACCACCCGAAAAGGAAGGTCTGTCTGCCTGTTGCTTGTTGCTTGTCTACTTGCTGCTTGCTGTTGGCTAAGAACCTTCCCAGGAGACTGATGCCTGTGTTGGGGACTGCACTCCTCTCAGAATCAGGCCCCATGAACCCAGCTAAGCTTGCTGACAAGCAGGAGGACCACCTGCCTCCTTCTGAAAGGGCATAAAAGCTAGGAGCCTGCTGCAGTAGGGTCGCTGCCAAAGGGGGTGACAGCAAAGGGGGGGTCACTGCTTTGGGGGAGCTGCTTCAGGGATGGAGCAAGGGCCCGGGCCAATCCTTCTGGCTGGGAGGAGGTGAAATGGTGTGCTGGGAGTTCAATCAGGGAAAGTGCCAATGGGCTCAGTGCAAGTTTGAACACAGCTGCAAAGAATGCCTGGGCTCCCATCCCAGGGTGTCCTGCCCCCGCCTTGGGGGAACCCTGTTCTCCCGCTCAGGCCATGGTGGGGGCACTCATCCCAGCTGGAAGGATGGTCCCCAGTCTGCTTCCCCAGCCAGCAGTGCAGGGACCTCCAGGCATTAGTTTCGCTCCCTCCTGTTCCCCAGTCTGCCTGCTTGTGCTCCGCCTCCTCCTGACTCTTTATCTGGATCAGAGGGCGGTTCATTTCATTGCGTGTGGATTTACAATGGGCTTCCGCATCCCAGCTGTGAGGCCTTTGAAGCTGGTAACCTGAAATCTGCCCGTGATCTCCCACAGGTGCTTGCCAATAAAATTGCTAAGGAGGTGCAGGCGGGCAGGGTGGCAGGTCCCTTCTCCTCCCCTCCTATGCCTAATCTCAGGGTGTCTCCCCTCAGCGTGGTCCCCAAAAAGACCCCAGGTGAGTTCAGGGTCATCCATAACCTGTCCTTCCCGAAGCGTTTGTCTGTTAATGATGCCATTCCCTGCGACCTTTATTCGGTTCATTATTCCTCTTTTGATCAGGTTGTCGGCCTGGTGAGGTTGTGCAGCCAGGGGGTACTTATGGCCAAATGTGATATCCAGTCCACCTTCAGGCTACTTCTGGTTCACCTGGATGATTACTGTTTGCTGGGATTCCAATTTGGTGGGTTTTTGTATTATGATAGGGCCATGCCTGTGGAGTGCGCCATCAATTGTGCTGCCTTTGAAACCTTTAGCACCTTCCTGGAATGGGCGGTCAAGCACAGGGTGGGATCCTCCCTGGTCACCTTGATGACTTTCTGTTTGTGGGGAAGAGCGGATCTGGGGATTGTGCCAATTTGTTGGAGGTGTTCCAAGAACTAGTACATGAGCTTGGGCTTCCTTTGGCACAGGAAAAGACTGAAGGCCCTTCCACATCGCTTTCCTATTTGGGCATCCAGTTTGACTCAGTACTTGGAGTGTCCCACCTGCCAGCTGACAAGCTTGTGGGTATCAAGGAGCTCATCACTTCCTTCATGGAGCGGAACAAGGCCTCCTTGAAAGAGGTGCAGACCTTGTTGGGGCACCTCAATTTTGCCTGCAGGGTCGTTGCCCCTGGCAGGGCTTTCTGTGCCAGGTTAGCAAAAATTACACTGGGTCTCAAGGTCCTCCATCATTGCATCTGCATCACCAGGGGTGTTAAGAAGGACCTTGAGGTATGGCTATCCTTTCTTGATAACTTCAATGGGGTGTCGGTTTGGCAGAACAGACTCGAGCCTGGTCAGGCACTCCAGATCCAATTCGATGCAGCTGGGTCAGTTCATTTCCGAGTTTTCTTTCAAGGGTGCTGGGCATGGCCGGTGGGAGATGTGGTCAGGGACCTCTTTTTTTCTTTCTTTCTTTTTTTTTTTTTTTGAATTTTTTCCAATCCTGGTGGTGGTGTCCATTTGGTCTGAGGAGCTCAGCAATAAGAAGGTCTGCTTTTGGTGTGACAATCATTTCGATGGTGGCTGTTATCAATCGCCAGTCGTCCAAGTCCAATAAGGTTATGAAACTGGTTAGGAGGTTCGTTCTTGTCTGCTTAACATATCTTTCTCAGCTAAATTTGTTCCAGGGTTGGACAATGCAATTGTGGACTCTTTGTCTCGCTTCCAGGAAGAGAGATTTCGATCCTTGGCCCCAGAGGCAGACCCTGCACCAGCAGCATTCCCAGAGGAGCTTTGAGACCTTGGGAACTATGACTAATGGAAAGATTGTTCCAGTCCATCGCGCCTAGCACCTTTCAGGCTTACCGCAAGGCACTCAGCAGGTACCAGGACTTTCGTCAGCTCCAGGGGTATCGTCTTGTGGGCAAGATTCCCAAGCAGCACGTTTTGCATGTTATGGCTCACTTATGGGAGGGACCTTGGACTTTCTTCCCATTCACTGTCGGCTCATCTGGCGGGAATCTCCTCCTTCTGCAAGGCTGTGGGGTCAGGCGACCCTTTGCATCCTTTTTGGGTCAGAAAGGTGCTGGCAGGCTGGGGGCACTCACGTCCCCATCCCAGAGACACAAGGAGGCCTATTTCATTCAACCTGCTTGGGGACTTGATCCAGTATCTGCCTGGAGTTTTATGTTCTCACTTTGAAGTAGCCCTGTTTGGGGCCGCTTCCACCATTGCAGTCTTCGGCGTGTTCAGGGTTGGTGAGCTGGTGTACAGCTCAAAGACGGACGCTTCCAACAGGGCATTCTTGGTTGGGAATGCTGCCTTCCATGGGTCTTCTCTCACCTTGTGGGTAAGGCACTCAGAGAATGACCAGCAGGGGGGCGGACCATGGTGTGGCTTCATGCATGGCATTGCCCGGTTAAGGCCTTTACTAGGTACCTACAGTTGAGACCCAAGGGCCCAGACCCCCTGTTTATCCACAGGATCGCTTTGTCAAGGTTCCAGTTTGTGGCCATCCTACAGGCGGCTCTGGCTCACCTCGGGCTACCTCCTGCACAGTTTGGGAGTCACTCTTTTCGGATCGGGGCTGCTACTGTGGCTTCAGAATGGGGTCTGTCTGATGGGGTCTGTCTGTTGGGGACATAATGAGGGTGGGGAGATAGAGATGTAAGGCCTTTGTGGGTTACATCAGGCCTGAATTAAAACTGTGGGCTCCCCATGCTGGCCTTCATCCTTGGGCTGATGGGGGTGGCGTTCCTGGCTGACACAACTTTTTATTGGCTGCTGCTGTGGGGTTGGCGATAGGCAGTCCCCGCGGGCAGTCCCACCTTTCTTGGTGGTCAAATGAGTCTTGGATCCAGGTGGGTTGGGGTCAATGGCCTTTGGGCAAGGCTCATTGGCCCCTTGCGGTTTGGAAGAGGATGCAAAGCGGTGGCAAGCATGTCCAGTTCGGGGGGACATGCCTAGTTTGCACCTCCTGGTGACAGGAGGTTCCGGTGATGGGATCCCCTGTCGGCCATTTGCAATTCTGGCACTGGGTCAGAAGCTTGGGTACATCAGTCAGCAGCAGGCTGATCAATGCAAGGATCCAGACCCATATTTTGGCCAACCCATTGTATGCTGTAGTCAATAAAGTTGTGGCCTTTGTTCCCCAATTTTGGTATGTTGTTTTATTCTGTAGCCTCATCACCCCTACTCATGCAATGAGGTTCTTTCTCTCCATTTTGCCAGATTGCACTGGCTGTGATATCCCAGAGAGCAAAAGTGCTTAGATTCCTGCCACATCATATTCAAGGAACAGGAACAACAACAAGAACAGGAAATGATATACAGCATGTTCTGTAAGGTCAAAGTGGACACTGTTTAATAGGGAAACACTTCTGGGGGTATTTCTGGAGATTCAGAGCATAGCCCATTACAAGTAGAAAACATTGGACATATTTCAGCTAAAGAGCTTAAAGCTATAATGAAATAACAATTTTGCACTGAAACACTGCAATGATAAGACTTTTAAAAATGAAGTGGTGCAACGCTGCAGTGCTAGGACTCTAGAAAACTGAGATGTGTTAACACTGCAATTCTAGGAGTTAAAAAAACAAAACAGAAATGGCCCTTTCAAAATACTGAACACACCCAACATAACACAAACAAACCATGTTTATGTAAGAAATTATACCAGCAGACAAAAGGAACAAGCCTGGTTTCACATCATCAAAAGATCGTAAAAAAATGAAAGTGAGTGAGAAACAGACAACAACTTGAGAGCCAACTGGGAAAGATTGGCTCTTATAAGGTCAAATGAAAGGAATAGCCAACCTGAGGAGTGTTGGTGGCCAACAGAAGAAGCATACTCTCTCAAACACAAATGAGGTTGATGTGCAACATGAGGTTGCTCCCAAACAGCTGAAACTGAGTTCCAATGAGAGGCCTGGCTGAATGCTGGTTAAGAGACAACAGTCATGAGCAGTGCTTCAGAGGCAGCTGAAACCCAAGGCCAGAATGAGGGATGTTTCACATATTACATATTAAGATGCTGTGTATGGAGAAAATGAATGTTGGTTTCAAATACTGTCCCAAATTGATTATATTAAGGAATCTAGCATCAGTTTAATATCTGAAATATTGCTGAATCCTGAAATGGAAAGGTGAGCTTGAATGTATATGCTGTTCTAAAGGTGAGATTGGAGCCAATTACTGAGTGCACACAGCGGCTGAAACCTTTATTAATAGAGTGACATCTGGAATCCAGATATATTTTTAAAAAATGGTATCAGGGCCTACAAAAGTGAATTCAAATGACATAATTTGGTGCTAACAAAATATCAGAAGTAAGAAGAAATATCAGAAGGTCAGGTTTACTTTGTGATAGGCTGTTACCTTCAGAAAATGAAAAATGTAAAAAATTTTGCAAATATATTTCATGTCAGATTATGGAAATCAGGCATATATAAGGATGGATGTTTTACAATGGATGTTAACAGAGTGAGATTCATACACCTTGTGCTTCAGAACTGTTTTACAGACCCTGAGACCCACAAGTAAAATTAATTGTTAACAATAGGTGTAATTAGTAGTAATATTAATTTAGTAATACACAACATTAGAAACCCACTGAGAAAACATAAACACATTTTGATGAGCTGACAATTAACAAGTCACAATTTTGTCAATCAGCCAGAACTGTGAAAACTGAGATATTATCCTTCAGACCTGAGAGGAGGGTCTTAAAAGAGTATCAGAAAGCCACTGTTCATATGAATCACTGCAATATTCTGTGCTGTTCTGTCAGGTGAGGAAAGCGATAATTTTCTTGTTTACTAGGATAATCTTGTTGGGAGTAAAAAGTTTTCCTAGCATTTAATGTTTTGTTTCTGAGTTCCTAAGCAATTCTAAACAAGCCATTCCGTCTTCTTGCAAGAACTGTGTCAGAAGTCAATGAGATAACTGACAGAGAACATGTATTTGTTCATAAAAAGAATGACATCGTGTTAGAATGATCTGTTCTCTATTTCACTGTCTTGCAGTTTATGATAAGCAACTCTCATCTGCATTTTCTCTTACCTTGGAATCTCTAGAAAAATCCCAATGTTTCAATAAAGCTTTGTTCATCTTCCTCAGACCACTGCCTACTGCCAAGCTGACAGCAGAAGTTAACAAAATGTTTCTTCTTGACCATGAGTAATCTTGTGTGTGTGTGTGTAACTCCTTCCCAACCTTATTCAGGATCCAATTTAAGCTCCCTTACCTTTTGAGGGTAACAGTATAGATAGTACAAGAAGTCCTTATATCATACATCTTATCAACATATACAGAAAACTGTAGTAAAGCTGAACTCTTGGTCGTGTGAGTGTGCTATTCTTACTTCAGAAAATGATCAAGCAGATTGGATCAGCAGTACTGGAACCAAGATAAAGTTGTACAGTAATCAACAGATTTTTCTTAAGCTTAATGATAACACCTTGACTTCCTACATATAAAATCATATTGATATTTAGGGCAGCTATTATGTTACTTAGGAACTCATGTGCTCCTAAATTATGTAATGGTACTTGCTTTAAAGTGCTGTATAAACACTCCATGAAAATGTCACTGAAATCATAATTTTAAAAGGCTATGGTAAAGGTGATTCAGTATTTATCCTCTGGATACACTGACTCCCTTGAACTATCCCTTCACTTTCAAATATCTGAAGTCCCTGATGTTCTACCACAATATTTAATAAGTCACAAAGGCAGACACACTGAATTGCATGTACAGATTTTTCATCAAGATGCTTGTCACATAGGCATATCTATGCCGCATACTTCAGGATGAGTAGCAATAGAAATTTATACATACGTGCCCCAGATATTAGAATGATGTATAAAGAAATTCAGTTTCAGTGATAATCATTATAGCTCTGTATTAATTATTGCAACTGCATAAATTAGAAATACATTATTATTTGTTTCTATTAAGTTTATTAAAATGATGGTTAATCAGTGTCTCAAACAACACTATTGTGCCTGGTATATAAGTAAAACAGACAGCCTGTTAATGATAGCGCCAGATATGAGTCAGAAGTGCTGGTCAGAGCCACACACACCTTGAGTTTCATCAAGAATCAGGAACCACGTGGTAGCAGAGCACAGGCAAACATGTTGCCTAGCTGGGATGGACAATCAACAGCGAACAATGAGAGGAAGTAGAAAAGAGAGTCCGGTTTCTCTGTTGGGTGGTGAGGAACTGGACAAGGAACAGGGGATCGTTTTGGTGAGTGCCTGATTGCCATCTTGTGCAAGTGGTTCACTGGCCACTGGTACCCAGAGAATCCCCTCAAAGGACATGCTTACAGGTGTATCTGGATCAACAGAAGCCAGCCTGCTGTTGATTTAAATTAGCCTTGGTCCTATCTCACAGTCCTAGGTTCTGAAATTTCACCAGGCACAGGGCCTCTGCTTCCATCTTTTGGCTTATGTTTGGGTCAAACCCAGACGTTGTAAAGTCCCAGAATTCCTCACCATTGGTCAAGAGTTTCTGGTAGCTGTTGTTCCACAGTGTCTGGGAAGCCAGACAATTCCCACCATGGGCCTGAATCCACTTGTTACTCCTGACTTGAGCAGACCCATTGCATCAAAGGAAAGTTGGTTAAGCCAACTCATTATGTTCCACTGATGCAATTATTTTTCTCTTATTGGAATTAACAAGTGGATTTAGGCCTTTATTTTTACATCTTAAGGGGTAGAAACATAAATGAAGATGAAATAAATGAAAAAGAAGACAGTTTTGTACCCAATAATAGTTTTTAGGCCTGTACAGTGTGCTGTGGGGATAATACGTGGCAGTAAAAATATTACCTACCTACCTCAAGAGATGTAGATGTAAAGAGACTGTGAGAAGAGTTTAATTATTATATTTCGAAGGACAGGGCCACAGAAACTATAAAGGTTGAAACCTTTATTCAGGAATCCACGGTAAATTACCTTTGAGAGATAGGCATCCAACCTCCATTTAAAGATCTCCAGTGACAGAGAGTCCACTTCCTTCTGTCAATATCTTTCTGGGATAGGCTATTCTACTGTCAAATGTTTCTTTACTGTTACAAAGTTATTCCTAAAATTTAGGTTTAAGAATGTTTAGAATCTTTTTTCTTGTAATTTGAATCCAGTGGTCATGCCCTGGTCTCTAGAACAGGAGAAAACAAGCTTGTCCCATCTTCTTCATGACATTCCTTCTGATATTTAAATATGCTATCTTGTCACCTCTGAGTCTTCCATTCCCCAAGCTAAAAATACCATTCCTCACAGAGCTTCACTAAACATTACATTCTTCGCTGAGTTTGACTTCCAATAAATATCAGGATGGTTAAGATCTCTCATGCTATTATCCCTCTCTTTTTTGAATATTTAGTCATCTGTTCTAGGAAAGAATCATTCCAGGTCTTCAGTATGGTGTGGGAGTCTATACGGGCTTGTTGTCACTGTTGTTTCTTTCATCTTTAATTTTTATCCAAATGCTGTCAATCTATTTTCCATACTTTAAATCATGAATCTTCCCAAAGATGTAAATATCCTTGACATATAATGCTATTCTTTCTCCTTTCCAGTTTGGTTTATTTCTTTGGAATAATATCTACTGTTACTACATTCCAGTCATGAGATCCATCTGTACTGCACTACCAGGTTTCAATGATGCCTATTAAATCATATTTCCCTACCTGTATTAAGAGTCTGAGTTCATCTTACTTATTGCCGTGCATTGTGCATTACTGTGGAGACCATTAAGATATTCTTGTCACCTCTTTTATTGTTTTTTCCATCCACTGGTACGTTCTTTTACTACTGTCCCAAGTTCTCTTTTATCATTGAGGCGATCATTTCCAGTATTGTGTGTTTTCTTGTCCTTTGGAATACTGTCTCTCTGCCCTGCATAACTTACTTTTAGACTCTTGCACATTTGGATCTATTCAGCAGTACCGTCTTGACCAGAGATCCTCTTACATTTTTATTATTTATTTGCTCATTTAAGCTTGTTATTATATTTTATATACACTTTTCTTCTGTATCCTGATTGTCTGCCATGGGTATTTGTAATTCATATTCAATTATAAGCAATATCTATCAAACCATCCAATATTTGAGCTTGCCATCTCATTGAAATGTCATTCTGACCAAGCTGTTTTTGTTTGAAGTAGTTAATGCTGTAACTATTTCTGTAACTCTTCCTATATGTCTTATCTGCTGTTTCTTCATTTGATTATTAAGTATTTTAAACTCACACTGTCAATTCACATGTTGGTCATTATATTCCTAATTTTTAACAAAGAATTTACACTGAACAGTTATGCATTGCCACAGGTAATCTAGATTTTGTTTATTGTGAGTTACCAAAGTGTCCCTGTATTTTTTAGAAGGGATGACCTAGAAGGGCTTAAGCAGTTATATTCATGTATTGCGAAGGTGGTTTTGTGCGTGTTCCATAGTTTTTGAGCTTTTCTGAAATCCCTGTTGGAAGAAGACCATGTTCTCTTACCCAAACTAAACATCAATATTGCAAGAGTCTGCTTGCCTGCATATTTCTACAAAGTAATATATCTGTATATGAAAATGGTTATGTGATGGCAGATGTGAGATGCAGAAAGTCTACAAGCACACTGATTTAGCTTCCAGTCTATTATAGTGGTACCTATGCCAATGATATAGTTAAGTGAATGGAATATAGAGGGAATAAAAACCAGCTGGAGGAGATAAAGCAAAACAGTCCTGAGAGGGAAGACATAAATGTTCCTCAACTTCTCTGCTAGAATGTGGCCTATGAAATCTGTCAATCTCAATCTTTCTGTTCAGGCAGCAGGCCTTGATTTGGGCTGATTAAATATTGGATTTGGTACATGCAGTGAGTGAGATATTGCTTTGTCTTCCTGTAAAGGAGAAGATATATTGATGGGCAGAAGTCATAAATTTGAACATGGGACAGCTCTGTTATTGTTCTGGGCAAATGATTTTGTACAGAATTTTCAGTTTCCAACTACAGCTCTGTGAGTCATTGATAACTAATGCAAGGGAAGAAAAATGTTGCTTTTTGTTCCTATTGACAGGGATTATTTCAACCTGGCAAACTTGAGGTCTGAACACTTCAGAAATCAGAGCCTGCTTAACCATGTCTCCTTTCCTTCTCATTGAATTATTATTGAATCCAGTTACAATTTAAGTCTCAGTTGTATGGATGCCTGTAATTGCTCAAGATACACCATCCTTTAGATCAAGTCCTTCTCAGAACATCTAACATGGATGGAGCTTGGCAATTTTTTTTACCTAGTATATAAGGAACGGTTGTCATATTTGTGCCCATTGGCTATTATGGTTTTTTTCTTTCCCAGAAGCTCTCCAGGGACCAGCATCAGATAAGTACACAGATGACCCCTTTGAACAGCACTGCTTTAGACAACAAAAGTGTAGAGTGAAGAAACCCATTGCAGATAATGCAAGATGTAAAGCTGACCCTACTGTAAGGCATCCTGAGGTGAATTACCTCAGGTGATAGATTCTGGTCTACTGTCTTCCATGCTGCAAATGGCATTCCTGCAGATAAGATGGTAAAATGTGGGCTAGACAATTAGGTGAATTTGTACCTGGACAATAGACTCGCTGCAGTGCTCACTAATGGTTCTTCTTCATCCTGCAGAGAAGTAACTAGTGTGGGGGCTATTTTTTTTTAAAAAAAAATCTTTATAAATTACTTGTATAGCAGAATAGAGAGTATGTTGATCAGATGACACCAAATTAACAAGGGTGGCTAATACCCTAGAAGACAGAATCAGGTTTCAAGATGACCTTAACTGATTGGAAAACCAGGGTAAAACTTTTAAACAAATGAATTGCAGCAGGAATAAATGTACATTTAGGCAAGGGAAATGAACAAGTACAAGATGGTTGAGACCTGGCTTGACATATGAAACAATCTGGGGTAAATGTGGAAAGATCTGTGGTCTTAGTAGAACACAAGCTAAATGAGTGTCCACAGTGTGACAGTGAGGAAGGAAGGAAGGAAGGAAGGAAGGAAGGAAGGAAGGAAGGAAGGAAGGAAGGAAAGAGAGACAGACACCAATGTAATTCTAGGCTGCATCAACATTATAGTGTCCATGTTTAAAAAAAAAAAAGATAATACTACTACTATATTTTGCTTTGCTCAAACCTCATCTGACATTCTCTATCCAGTTCAGGACACAACACAGAGATACTGACAAGCTGGAATGCATCCAGGAGGGCAATCAAGATGGTAATAAGTCTTGAAACCAAGCCTTGTAAGGTACAGTTCAGGGAGCCAGATTTGTTTAGCTTGGAGAAAAGAAGATTGAGAGGTGACATCATAGTCAACTTTAGATATCTAAAGGGTTGCCATGAGGCAGATGGAGCAAACTTGTTTTCTGCTGCTCAGCAGAGTAGGGCACAATCCAGTGGATTCAAATGATAAGAAAAGAGATTCCACCTAAACCTGATGTTAAGAGCCGGTCAGCAGTGATATCAACTGCTGCAGAAGAAGAACTCTCCTTCTTTGGAGCTCTTTAAACAGACATTGGAAGGCTGTATCTCAGGAGTGCTTTCACTGTGCATAGCAAGGGTTGGACTAGATGGTCTTTGGAGTTCTTCTCCATTCCAAGATTCTAGTCTCCCGATTTTAGCAGACTATCTGCCAAATTATCCCCTTACACAAACTTCTGGAGCATTTGCTTTTGTTGTTTAAATGGAATTGAGCATGCATGCAAGTTGCTGACTTTTTTAAAAGTCAAAGAGACTGACTTTAAGAAAAACAGATTGTTGAAATATAATAAAAAGAAAGAAGGAGAAAAGAAAAGGAAAACAAAGACAATAAGTAGGAGTACACAACAAATGAGCTGGACTTACACATTAACATAAACAGACCATATTTCCAAAACCGCATGTTGAAGTTGACAGCATGTAAAATACATGTCTATTCATTTGAGACTTTGCCCATTTCTGCATAGCATCACAGTTCCACTATGAGGATGGGGTAGCAGCAGTCCACAGGCTGTGCTTTCACATGACGTCATTGTGGTCCTGCTGCCATCCCACCCCCACTCATCACAATGACGGGATATTTCGCTTGACAGAATAAATCCATTAAGTGCCCGTGACTGCTCAATGCTCCCATCCTTCCTGGCTCTGTGGAAGGGCAGGAAGCACAATGGAGGTGCTTTCTTCCCCAGCGCAGCATGCACTGTGGAAGGCAGATATGTGTTGCTCATGCTCCCTTCCACAGGGAGTCAGTCGGGTGCACTCCCTTCCCAGCAAAGGTGTTGCTGGGATTGCGATGGGAGGACAAGTGGCGCAGGTAAAGTGTGGAAATGGCCTTTGTCTCTTCTCCACATCCCTTCTATTAGGTGTGTCCAATCCTCATTGCTTTTTGCATGCATAGCCACAGCACTGAGATCTTTTCATCATCGAATGACAGATGGTGAATGTTTTATCTTTTCAATCTTGGACTATATGATTTTTGTCAACAGTTACAGCACACACCATCCAGCCATGTTCACCACCATTTCAATCCCAAGTTGTAGAAATATAATTTAAAAGTACATGTGTCTAGAAATGTGAAAGATTTTGCTAGTACAATTAATATGTTCCAAACAGAAAGAAGTAACCACTGGGCATATCACATCACATGAACAGAGGTCTGACTGCAGAACCCTCACTCTGAAGAACATAAGTGTCTGTCGTGCACTCCATTTTGGCAGATGTCTTTTCCATAAAAGTGAATACCATGAATGTGAATACCAGGTTGGTGAATGGTAAAACCATGGCCATTAAATTAAGGACTTGGTCTCGGTTGAGCTTGCCAATCTGAAGTATGTCACAGAGACCTAGATGGATTGGGAAGGGAATGGAATCTCTCTCAGCTTTGATTACCAGTATTCTCTGGGCAGCAGCAGGTGAGATCTGGGGCACAAGGATGTGGAGTTTCAGTGGTCTATTGAAATTCCACTCCCCTGACCAGCTGCCCTTTTCCACAGTTTTCTGGGTTTGAGTGTGTGTAATGGACAGGATCTATGGAGAGGTAATAGCTACTACAAGTGTACTATATCCTTTACTCTCCTGGCTTATTGTACAGGCTGCATTGGTAGAGGAAATGATTAATGCTTCCTTACAAGGCAGGGTCCTAACATGCCTGAAGGAAGCTGTTGCAATACCTCACCTGTGGAAAAAAAAACAACTCTTCCCTGGATGCTACAATATTGAATAACTATATGCCAGACTCAAAACACTCAAGTTCTGGGCAAGGTACTAGAGTATGTAGTGACTTATGTAGTTCCTGGATGACGGATTATCTATATTCATTTAAGTCTGGGTTTGGCCTTGGTTATGGGACAGAGATAGTTTTGTTTCCTTTAGTGAATGACCTACACTGGGAACTACACAGTGTGTGTGTGTGGCCCTGTTGGCTCTGCTGGAGCTTTTGGAGGTCATCGACTGTAGCATCCTTCTGGGTTGATTTGCTGGGACAAGGCTTGGAAATTTTACCGTTCTTTCCTGGAAGAGCACTCTTAGAGGGTGGTGCTGGGGGATTCCTGCGTGACTCCTTGACCATTGGCCTGTGAAGTCTTTCACGGTTCTGTCTTGTGCCCTATGCTATTTCACGTACACATAAAACTGCTGGGAGAGCTTGTCAGGGGTATGCTGATGACACACAGCTCTGTTACTTCTTTCCACCTAATTCCAGGAAAGCTGTTTCTGTGCTAAACCAATGCCTGGCATCTGTAATACTGGGTTATAATGAACAAATTAAAGCTTTATCCAGAGAAGACACACATACTCCTGTCAGTTGAAAGACACATGTAGGAATAAAGATTCAACCTGTATTAGATGGGTTTACACTCCACCCGAAAACACAGCTTCGCATTTTCAGCTACTCCTGCATTCAACCCTGAGTCTGGTTTCGTCAGTGACCAGGAATGTATTTGGACAGTTAAAGCTTAGTGTACCAACTGTGCCTGTTCCTGGAGAAATCAAATCTTGCCACAGTAACACACTCTTTGGTTGCATCCTGTTTGAATTACTGTAATGCACTCTACATGGAGCTGTCTTTGAAAAGAGCTCAAAAACTTCAACTGCCCCAAACAGCAGCAGCCATATTGTTAAGTAGGTCTGGCTACAGAAATCACACAACTCCCTTGTTGCAAGAGATCCACTGACTGGTAGTTTCCAGAATAATTCAAGGAGCTGATGATGACCTATAAAGCCCTACACCAGCTTGGGTCCAGGCTATTCGAAAGACAGTATCCATTTATGAGCTCATTAAGGCTCTAAGATCTTCTAGTAAGGCCCTTCTCTCTGTCTCACTACGTTCTCAGGGTCATTTGGTGGGAACAAGGGTGATGGTCTCCACAGTGGCTGCTCCCAGACTTTGATCTCCTTCCACTGGCAGGTGAAAACATTCTTATGCCATAAGATTTTCACAGACTAACTAGGATGGGCTTTTAATGGTATGCCTTATTGTTTTATGGCTTGTATATAATCATTTAATGACTTTTAATGTTTTTAATTTCATAAATTCTTTAATTGTATTTTAAACAGTATTTACATTTATACTTTTATTGAAGTTTCTATACAGTTTTTAATCTGTGTTGTTTTTATATATGTTGTAACCTGCCTTGAGTCCTATTATTGGATGAAAGGCAGGGTACACATGAAAATTAACAATAATAATAATTAACAACAACACCTGTAGCTGGCTGGCTGGGACAGATTAAAGTATTCTGTTGTTTTACCACCCACCCTGGCGCTCAACAGTCTCCCTTCCTGAGCAAGCTGGTATTGGAGTCCTCTTGGCTTGCAGTTCTGGTAGCTTTCAACATCCATTCTGAGACTGACTTTTTAGGAGCAGCTGAGGACTTCCATGTCTACCATGGATCTGGCTCCAGTATCTGGTGTGATAATGGGGTTCCCATTATCCAGGTAACAGAGCTGAAGGCAGATAGTTCTCCCTCCAGCCAGACAAAGGGTTAATGAACGCTGGGTTAAGTTATATTTTATTGGTTTATTGGGAGTTCAGTATCATAGAGGATGTCACAGGTCACGAGAGATAGTTGCCCTGTCGGGGAAGAAAGATGAGAATCTTCGAGATGCTTCAGTCAAGACGTTTTAAAAAGCCTCAGGGGACCATGAGGTGAGAGAAGAACAAACTAGAGGAGGCATATCATTGGATGCAGGTAAGCCCAGCTAGGCCTCACTTCCTGGCTCTGCCTCTACACACCATCTCAGCACCTGACCAACGATGTGAGTAGCTTAAGATATTTCTTAGATAGTCACATTAGGATTTCTATTCTTTTGAAACTCTGGCTGATATGACATAACTATCTGTAACTTTGTCACTTCTAAGTGAGACCTGAGAGAAGGAATTGAGATACTCTGTAATTTACATTGCCTTTTCTTAGAATAAATGCTTTCCTTTAAAGAACTCCCTATGCACTCTATTTCCACATGCTTGTCGGCTTCATGAGTAGATAGGATTCTTCTCTTCCAGAAGTGGTGGGGGAGGAAGGGGATCTCTACGCTTAGAGATTGGTGGCTCCCTTGTGGCATCCCCCACTGTGCTACTACGACAAGAGTTTTTAATTCAGTGGGTGGTGGCAGCTTTTAATTTATGGAACCTGGGGAGTTCTCATCTCCTAGTCAAGGGCAGAAGTCTGCACTGAGTGGGAGAAGGGCCCCGGGTCCATGACATCTGGCTCTACTCATGCTGCTGGACATATTCTGGAACTCATTTTCTGTGCTAGATTGGACAACTGTGACTGTTATGTAGGGTAGAGGAACTCTCTGTAGTTCCAATGCTATGGACAGATCACTACCTGGTAGGTTTTAGACTTGCTGGGACCGGCTGGATTACTGTAACGTGCTTTACATGGGGCTGCCTTTGAAGAGTGTTCGGAAACTTCAGTTGGTCCAAAGAGCTGCAGTCAGATTGTTAACTGGGGTTGGCTACAGCAATCACACAACCCTCCTGTTGCAACAGCTTCACTGGCCGCTGGTCTGTTTCCAGGCACAATTCAAAGTGCTGGTGATGACCTTTAAAGCCTTACATGACTTAGGTCCAGGTTATCTGAAAGACCCTATTCTCCTTCATGAACCAGCCTATGCTTTGAGTTCTGCTTGAGGCCATTCTCTCTGTCTCACCACCTTCACAGCTGCATCTGGTGGGAACATGGGAGAGGGCCTTTGCAGGCTCTGGAACTCCCTTCCCAGAGAAGTGAGGCTGGGACTGTCTCCACCTTCTTTCTGAAGACAAGCAAGGACATTTTTTTTGCAACAGGCATCTAATATATGATTATGGCCTAGGTGATGAAAAGCAATTCTTAGCTATGTGAAATTTATGAATGTTTATGTTTCAATATGTATTTTAACTTTGTTTTAATTCTTATTTGATTGTTTAATATGTGTTTTAACTTTTGTATTCCATATTTTTTTAATATTACTGCAAGCTGCTTCGAGTCCTTACCAGGAAAAAGGTGGGATATAAATAAATTTAACAACAACTCCTGCAGAGGTGGGGGACTCATTAAGATGATCTACCCCAGAAAACTTATGGATCCAGATGGATTCCTGATGGCTCTTGGGTAATTTCCTATTGCCTTGACAGATAATTCTGTTTTAGTTGTTGCTGACCTTTAGAATAGGGAAATGAGCAGGGTGGTGGGCATGATTGCTCAGAGCATCTCCTCTGTGGAGTAGAGTGGAGTGGAGTGAAGCCACATAAGCCCACTGGTTTTCCAGGAAGCTGGTGGCAATTAAATTAATGTGATAGCAACTAAAGCAGCATGAGTAGAGAACTTGGAGTGGGGCTGACTGAACACAAGCTACAGCTTATCTAAAGGTAATACTCTGGAGCAGTACAGGCAGTAAAGATAAGTTTCTTCTCTGTCTCCATTTCAGCTACAAAGATCAATCCAGCAGAGTTATTTTAATGACCAGTGGCCTTTTACAGACAAGCCTAAGAGAAGAAAATCCAGACAACTCAATAGGCTACTCTGAATAGCTTGCCTGGGATTTTGCAGACAAAATCTCTCAGAATCCCTCTGACTTATATGAATCCCACCATATTGGAAAATTATTGGCCATTTTGTTTTGGGCAAGGTACTGGAGCATGTGGTGGCCTCCCATCTCCAAGGGTTTCTGGATGTAATGGATTACCTGTTATAATCTCTTATTAGTGAAACAGTATTTTTTAAAACCAATCTGTCCATACCTGATCTGATTGTGAAATCACGTCTATGGAGTTAAGTCATTTCTGTTGACTTGCTACTTAGAAGTGATGATGAACAGAGAGAAGTGAGGAATGTGAAGCAGAGCATAAGAGTTATAGCTCCAATAAAGAAAATAATGCCAAGGGATTTTTAACATATGTAGACTCAAAGATTTTTCTGCCTGATTTGTCAGGAAAGCATCACAACCCTCAAGTAGTACAATCTGCATTGGCATTTTTTCAACACCTAACCTTAATTATGGCAGAAACTTAATAAGGGCAAGGAAAGGGCAAGGAAAGCTGAGAAAATCACTGCAAATTTAAAAGCTCAGCAAAAGATTTGTGTCAAAAGCCACTACAAAGGCAAGGTATGCTTGGAGTTTAAAATTACTAAACCAAGTGAGCCTTTGGCTGAAGGATTGTGGTTGTGTTTTTAAGTATGCATGCTGTTAGTATCTTATGCCCTACCACCCCACCCCCTAATCAGAAAACATTCATTTGTCACTACAATTATTTACTGAGGTGATGTGAATGCAGCATTATTCTGAAGAAGAAAGTAGGAGAGCCCATCTGCCTTCCAGAAGCATACAGGAAGGCAAAATCCATTGTTCTAGTCACTACTGCTAAAATGGGTTGGTTGTAATTAAAGACTCATTTTCACATTCAGTGAAAATTTACTTTCCCCTTTCAATGATGTGCTGTTTTGTTTATTTCTATATTCTGCCCTTTGATTAATCTTTAAATGTTTTGATTTCATCGTGTTTACTATTGTTGTAGGAGAAAAGTACTCTTTTAGTTTGATGTCTACCTGAGGAACCACACAATGCAGTGTATTTAGCTTAAGTAAAAGGCCCATCGCAAGAAAAGCAATAGGGGAAAAAGACTGTAAAGGGCTCCTCCTATGGGGCAGATATGCTTTTACAGACATAAACCACAACATTTCTACAAGTTCACCAAAAACTCTTCCAGCCAATCACCTTCTTGAGATTGTTCTGCAGCCTGGAGGTACACATGCACATAACACAGTATTACAATAGCTGAGTTGTCCTTATCAGTTGCCATACAGTGAGCAACCCAAGTGCAAAAACTCAGACAACGAGGCTTTATGGTTGAGCTTAACTATTATCTGAAGTCTGTGACCTTTTATAGTCTCAGCTATACTCTAGTTTTACGTAAAGCATGAGCAATACTATATTACAGTAATATATGAGACATTTCTCTATGTGTTCTCAGAAAAGGTTTTAGTATATTGAACTACTGCACTGACTACTGAAGGAAGCAATAGTATAACTATTGTAACTAGCTCATTTTTTAGTTAAACATTTTTAGTTATGTTTGACACCGTTAGGGTTTATAAAGGATAACAAAGATGTCTCACTTTAAAAAAACTAATATTGCTCTTTTGTTTAGCAGCAAGATGAATGTGCAGCAATGGAAATGTTGCCATCAAGAGAAAACCACATGATCACAAAACTTTTCAAATTCTTATTAAAAATAGAATTGAAACCAGAAATAATAATAATAAAAAAGCTGTATGATAAATTGGGTGCAAAACTAAGGCTATCTATTTCAGTTAGAACACTGGATGAGAATGTGGAATACAAATATGAAATTCACCAAATGCTACAATTTGAGAGAAAACCATTACAAATTGCTTTTACAGGTGGTACTTTAATACCTGAGAGAATAGCCAAAATGGAAAAAGAAACAAAAGACCAATGCTGGAAATGCTAAGAAAAGAAAAAAAGAACCTTCTATCCTATGTGTGGCTTTGTGACGCTAGAAAATTCTGGGAGCAAATCCATATGCTAATAACAGACATTCCTAACCTAGAATTTTCAATGAAAGCTGAAGCATATTTATTTGATATGTTAAATTTTGTAGATGCTTAAAGTGAAAAGAAACATAAGAAAATAATACTGTATATAGTAACCTTAGCTAGAATTGTTTATGCTCAAAAATGGAAAACAGACCTCATACCATCAGAGGAAGAAGGGCTGTTAAAATTATATGATATGCTAGGACTTCTGGTTGCATGGGTGCGTGAAAGGTCGCACGGAGTAACTGTCCGTATTCTGTGTAACCACCCAATGGTCACCAGCCGGAAATAAAACCAACTGAAATGGCTAAAAAAAAAACCCGGTAAAGGGGGTCTGGAAGAGGTCTGGAGGGGATCCTGATTCCAACACCGAATTCTTTCGGTAAAGAAAGAGTGGAAGGATTGAAGGACCACGACGGGACCGTTGGTGTCGCCACGACCGTGGCACAAGCGCCGCCGCCAACTTTTAAAAAGAAAAAACAGAAAGACGGCACTGAGCTTACACGAACTAGAATGACAATCAATTTAAGACTACATCAAATTTTGAGATCTGCAACAATAAACAGAAGCTTCGAGTATGGTAGATACCTGGGCGATTTAAAGTACAATTTAAAGGACTTGCGAATTAATTATTAAATATAAATAAGTTAGTGATTTGAAATAGTTGTTAAGAGATTATTTGTGCTGTCGTAGATAATTTAAATATAGACATTATATATATTGAATCTTAAATACATAAGAGATATTAATCATAAATCAGCTAAAATATCAAGAAGACAACTGAAGTCTAACGAACTGAACTTACAGCGGGAGAGTGGAGCATTCGTTAATTGATATAGAGGAAAAGATTTACAGTTTGGACTGGCGGTAAAAATGTACAATTAAAATACACTGAAAGACGTTGAGGAGAGGAACTTTAATTGCAACAATAACTTTGAAACTAATTTACTGCTAACAGAGCAAGCTTGGACTTAAATTTTGGAATAGATAAATAAGAAAAGATTCTTATTGCTGTTTAATGTTTGTCATTGAGAAAATTGGAAGACTGTTCTTTTTTGGACTTGATCTACGTTCGTCGGACTTTACTGTTTTGTATATAATAATCAATAAGGAAAATAAATTTTGTAGTTGTAACAAGGAGAAGATCCAATGAACTTCCACTAGGTTGGGGAAAACTTCAAGGACAATCAGACAGAAACAGAAACCCTTTCTCCCCCGCGTTTGTGACTGCTTCTGGCTGTGGTGACTATAGCAACAACGGAGATCTCCAGGACAACCAACTTTCAAGTCAAGGTCTTCAGATTTGTTTTAATTAAGCTAATATAAACATTAAGACATTGGCTGATCTGGGGAATTGGGAGGGGGAAATTAATGTTTCTTAAATATCAGTTGTACTGATTGTTACGTGACTTACACCATTAGTGTAATTTTAAATAATCTTATATAACCATTGATATTATAGGTGCAATTAAATATACTAAGCAAGAATAAGCTACAAATAAGTTATCAAGGTTAAAAATAGAAGCGTGTGTTAAATTTCACTATTGCAACTATATGTAACTGTTTAAAAGCACAATATATAATTATCTACATATATATACTTAGATATATTCATTATATATATATATATATATATATATATTAAAAATATTCATAAAAATCAGTTACTAAAATATATTTATAAATCCAGAAACAATTAATTATCTAATGAATTGAATTTCTAGCATATGAGAAAGCTGATTGATATATTGCTGATAAAATTGTTCTGTCATTAATTCTTCAAGGCATATATATTGATTTTTAAATAGAAAAAACTGATTTGTGTGTATTAATGACTAAAGAAACAAGGACTGATAAAGTACTGAGGTGATATTAGCTGTGACTGTTTACAAAATATTAACTGTGTGCTGGAGGAGGGGAAGAGAAAGAGAAAGAGCAGGGAATATTATAAAAGTGAACTAACATTGCCACCTGCTGGTCAATTAGTATAAAGGAACTTGAACACTATATATAAGAATTAATAATAGTTCTGGTTAGCAGAGCTATCAGAAGCAAGTAAGAATACTGATATAGAAGAAACTTTTGGAAAAAGAAAAGGCATAAAAGAAGACACAAATAGAATATAAGCAACATTTGACATGAAACCATGAACAAGAAAGGGGACAGCGGCCACAGCCTCGTCAGGAAACATACAGACAGGTAGAAGAACATCCATAGACTCATCACAGAAATAAAAGAGCAGGTACAACATGTAGAAGCAGAAGTTTCTGAAGTACGAGAGAAACAATCAGAAGATGAGTCTCAGATATCAATACAGGAACTACGGTACTGAGACCGTTGTCTTAAGTTGAGAGGAGTCCCTGAGAACAGTTCAGAAAATTTATATGACAAATTAACATCGGTTTTGGCGGACTACATAGAGGTTGAAAAAGAAAAGATGGAAGCAAACATCGACAGAATATTTAGAGTCTCTTCCTTTTTTTTTTTTAAATTTTATTAAACTATAACACAAAAACAAACGAAAAATAAAACACCATGTGTTATACATAATGGTGAATTAAAAAACAAACAAACAAAACAAAACAAAAAAATTTTTTCCTTCTTTTAAACAATGCAAACTTATATTATTGTTCTTCCCTTCCCCTAAAATCATAAACTTGTTCAGCTTGTTCCATTCATACAACTTATACATTTTTGTTACGTATCTTCAATTCTTATTTTCATTATATTCATTTTTATTATTATTCTTTCAGTCTTAATTCAATATTTTTCACTCCCATTTAATCTCTTACTATTATTAATTATAAACTTATTACTTAATATCTCTAAAAATAACCTCTCTCTAAAACCAATTACCTTTTAACTTTTTCCCCCTTTTAAACATTGAACATCACATATCAAATTACATCTATAAATCACAAGTTTAACACACACAGATAATAAACAATATAAAAATACAAAATAAAAGATAAAAGTAATAATAAAAAAAACCCCACCCCCAGAGCCAACTTTTTATTTAATCCACTTTCCAAAATTGCCATTCTTCTTTTAACAGGGTAGCATTACCATCTCTTTTCAAAACTTTTTCTAAAAATATTTTCCAAATTTCTTCAAAATCATTTGTTTTTACCAAACCTTTCATAAACCTAATTCTACATGTTAGTTTATCATTAACTGCAATTTTCCACACTTCTTTATACCATTCTTCTATTTGAAATTTTTCATTTGTCTTCCATTTTTTTGCTATTATTAATCTCGCTGCAGTTAACAAATTTGTTATTAATTCTTTCTTTGCCTGAGTACACTCTACCTTATTATATATGGACAACAACGCTATATTTGGACATACTGGTATTTCTAATCCTATAATCTCTTTTATCTCTTTAAAAACCTTTTGCCAAAATTCCTTTATCTTGTTGCAATTCCACCACAATTTAGAGTCTCTTCCAAGGTAGCCAGAGAGCAGAAACTGCCAAGGGGTATTATAATTATTTTTACGAGGATGGTGATCAGAGACAAAATATTACAATGAAGTTATGACAAGAAAATGAAGGTGGACGATAAAGACATTAAAATTTTCAAAGATATACCTTGTCAAATATTTAAAAAGCGACAAGATTATAAACCATTGGCAAGTTTATTGGTGAGGAATCAAATCAACTATAAATGGGAGAAATTTGAAGGCATCTCTTTCACATATAAACAACAAAGATATAAGATAAACTCAATACATAAAGTGAAAGAGATGCTAGAGAGGTTGAAGAAAGATTTTCAAAAAAACAAAGGAAGACAGAGACGAGGATCAAGAATATGGCACCACATCTGACAAGAAATATAAACAGAAGAAAGGTCAAGATCTAAAAGGAACAGATAGTGGTGAAATAGCATCCAATGAAGGAGAAAAGTAAAGCCTGATGCCTCACAATGACGTTACAGTAGATATCTTTGAAAAATAGCAGTATATTGACAGAGATATTCTTTGTCTATTTTCCAACATTTCATTATGACTGAGAGCTCAGCATTATTTTAAGAAAAGTAGAATGTCTGTAATTAATGAAATCTTGTTTAAAACCTACTCCCCTATCCTTTGTCAATAACATCCCCAAGATGGCTCACAACAGCTTAAAGATACATAAAATATTCACGTTGACAAAAAAATGATTAAACAGCTCAAGACTTTTCTTCAAAACAGCAGGAGATGGCATTGGTTGTTGCTGGCCCCTTGAGTGAATTGTTTGGTCTACACCCAACTCACCATTTCTATTTTGGTTACCTAACTGGCAATTACACAGGCCCTTTTCGCAGTGCCGGCGCTTGCGCGACGGAGGAGGGTAGCTCGCGCGACAACCGTCTCCCGAAATGCCGCCGCTTCCCCCCGCCTCCTTACCACACCTGGCGTCTTTTCCCGTGACGGGCGCTCTTCAGCCACGCCCCAGCTTCCGCAGCGCTCCCTGGGAGCTGTAGGCAGCGCTGGGGGCGGAAGCGGGGAGGAAGCGTGACAGGCTCGCCTGCGACGGCGCTCCGCACTCCGGTAAGTGCGAGGCGCCGCCGGGAGCCTTGCACGAGTGCCATTTATTTTCAGTTCCAGCCGAAAATAAAAAAATATGCGCTCACGCAGCGTCAGCCCCGTGAGCGCCGCGGAAGTGGGAGTGCATTGTGCAGAGCGACGCTCCCACTCCCGTGAGGCTCAGGGGGCTCTTACGTGACAGAAAGCCCATGCGAAAAGGGCCACAGTTTCTCAGGCTGCTGTTGAGCTTGGTTTCAGGAGGCCTTGAGGGAAAGTTCCAGCTTTGCAATACTTCTGTTCAGCTAAACATTCTGCGCAATCCTACCCATATTTATTCAGAAGGAATTCCAATATGTTCAGTGAGCCTTTTTTCCAGGCAAATGTATATACAATTGCAACCATAGTAATGGTTTTTGCTGATAAATAACTTTTAAAGATCTGACTGTTCCCAGTCTATTAAAGCCTTTAAAAAAGGTCCATCGAACCATGTGTTTGTTTTTTTCTGAGTAAAGGGGATGTGTGATGACTGGAACTTGGGAGATGGGAGTTAAGTCTGATAGCTGAGGTGTACTGTGTTGATGCTGGGGAGTTCGGAGAACAAAATCTGAGAAAGACTAGGAGTTTATTTTTAAAAGTAAAAGTATTCCCCCACAGATCACAAACACCTGGATGGATTATACCAAACCTTCTGGGTTATAATAATCTTGATAGATCTACTGTGTCTTCCTGTTTTTCTTTACAGAGAATTTTACAGTTCATGGATTCACTCCCCCGTCTCACTTTTCCTAACCACTTTTTAATGACTGTGTTCTTTTATTTTATTTGAATAACAGCATTGTGATAAGTGAGTAAATGTTTTAGCTGTGTTTATTTAAATTATTAATTATACTATTATATCAAACTAGATGGTGATTTATGAGTTGGTTTAAGCTGCAAATGAAATTGAACCTGACCTGAATGTTTATGCAGTTGCACACCAATCTATATGCATTTGCATACAAATTATCAGATTTTACAACATGGAGACACTTGTATACACTTCTTCATTCATACTCTAATATTATGAGTGGCATGACTTGCTAGATCAAATAGACTACGACTCACAGGTCAGGTTACACAGTACAGTAGGATGACAACCGCAGTATACTTGTAAAACACTAACTGACCTATGCACACATTATAGTAACTGCAAATCTGCAATCTTAAAAAAAAATCAGATCAGCCAGTTGCAAAGCAACTCACTGCTGAATTTCACAACCTTTCTTACTTATTATTTTTAAAACAGAGGGATCTAGCCCTTGTCCCTCACTGGTGACTGCCTGGTAGTGGAAGCTGGGAGATGCTGAGGAGCCAACTCTGTGAGTGACCTCTCTGGCTCAGCAGCTCTGACTGATGCATGCTCCACCCAGAACTTCCTAGGCTCCTAGGAGAAGAGGGCTGTTTCCCTTTGCCTGCTGTGATTTCTTGGCTTTGGGTTCCACCCTGAGAAATGACACCGCATTTGAAATTTGAAATTGCCCCATGGAAGGAAGCCTGCATTAACCACTGACGAGCTCTGTAACACAAAGGAAAAGAAAAGGGGAAAGCCATTTCCACACTAGACTGTTATAGTGCTATAATTCCACTTTCAACATCCTATGGAATCCTGGGTTTTGCATTTTAGGGAGGGGCCTTTGAGGGTTATAGCACTCTAACAGTCTAGCACGGAAATGGCTGAAGTTAAGCATGATGTCAGATTGTGCAGGGACACCAGCTCTTTCTCTGATCTATTCATTAGTAGCTCCAGCACGTAGCTTCAGAATAGCATGTAACCAATATAGCCCCTGAATTCATGGAGAATCCACTGCTGACCCCAAAAGTTCTAAAGCTCCTACCTGAACTTCCTTGATGCAGGTGCAGGGCTGCTCATTCTAATCCAGCCCCCAGTGCCAATCTGCTGCAGCCAATTTTTTTCTCCATTTTAAAGGTTTGTGGTGCTGAGGCCAAGAATCCTTATGAGGACTGTGTTTATCAGTGTTTATGTCTGCATAATTCCCACATTTGTTGCTAAGGAGCAACAAAGGCAGCATAGGCAGAAGTCTCAGCAGCAGGAATTGCATTGAAAGTACCTCTCTCCGGCTTTAAAGGCTGGCACAATAATCCCATTTAGCATAGGGAGGTGCACTGAAACCCCCACACACTCTGAAAAAAGGAGGGACGCTGTTGGTGATTTCAGCACAGGAAGGGTGACAGCTTGCTCCCTTGTTGCCTTCTAGCCCTCAAAAGTACTGTCTCCAACCCTCGAAAGGACATTGCAGTAATTTCAGCAAAGAAGTGAGTGGTTAACTGCCACTCTTCTCCTTGGCATTCCTTTCTCCAACATGCCATTGCTCACCACCACTCACAGTTTTCCTGCTGCTCCCCCTGGAGGTCACCTGAAGGCAACTGAAGGTGGACCGGGTGGGGAGTGGCCAAGCAATTCTTTGTATCCTTCGAAGGAAGACATGATTGAAATCTATTGCTTCGTTTCCACCTTCGGAAGGTCCCATCTTTGCCATATGTCCTGGCTGGCTGGCTGTCCTGAAGCGCAAACAAAGCACATGGGCTTCTAGGATGAAGAACAATATGAGGCAGAGGGAAATGCTGGCTCCTGCTGCCTCTGTGAAGCTGCAAATCCAACCTCTCGTAAGTTGGGGGATATTCTTTATAAAACAGAAGACTCTCTGTTTCAAGAATACTATGGTAAAAAGAGAGAACTTCTGAATAAATAGCCCCAACATCTTAACACTCATAAGTGAACACCTGGAACCACTTACTACAAATGCCTCATTCTAGAATATCCCATCCTTTATAACTATCACCTTGGCTCCAGCATACTTTTATTCTCAATGCCCACACTCACACTGTGGAATTGCCTCCCTGAGAGGTGCTGGTCACCCCTTCTCTGTTTTCTTTCCTCCAGCAGGCAAGGCAGAAGGATCTTTTTAATGGTTGTGCAGCACTTTTATCTTTTCAATTATTTTTTTTAAATTTGTTCTAGAATTTTCATAGAATTATTTTCATAGAATTATTTTCTTTCACTGTGGTATTAATAAGAGCTTTAGCTGTATTTTGCCTTTATTTGTTGTAAGCCAGCTTGGGTCCTGTGCTACGAGAAAGATGGGATATAAATCAAATAAATAAATAAATACATAAATGCCAGAACAACTGAAGATGGCTGACACGATAATGTTTTGCATAATATTGTTGCATTTCTCTTTGTTAGTCACTCTGATATAGATACAGAAAGACAGACAGATAAGAACAATGCAAACTAGGTAGCTGGTATACTGGCACACCACACAGTAAGTTTTTCCTAGGATTACTGTTACAAGATAAAGTGGTACAGGAGTTGCTTTCCTACCAGGGGAAACAACCACGAGGGCATAGCCCCCTTCTTCTGCCAAACCGGTATCCATACAGCTGTTCACTTGTTTTTATGTAGAAAGCATGCAATTTCTAATTGCATAAATAATTTTGTACCTAGTATGGCCCTACACATTTCTGTAACGTGGGACTCTGAAAGTCTTGCCGATTTTCAGCTGAACGAAAATAGGGTTTTTAACTTGCCATTAACCTGAAAACCAGGTAGTATCAGTGTAATTGTCCAAGCTTCTCAGTGTGCTATTTTCAGAAGTACTATTGCCATCTGGGGTAAAGCAAAAGGAATGACTCTCTCTTCTATGCAGTTAATCTATCTACAACTTTTTCTGCATTGAAGCACCCGCAGTCAAAGCCTGCAGCCTCCTGTGGATCTCCATGGTTACAATTCAGCAAGCTCCCCTCCCCTCTCAGTACCCAGCATAGTTGGGGATTAAAAACACCCATTCTGTCTTTCTCTTTTCAGCTGAATAGTTCTCAGCCTAACTTGTGACACATTTTTCTTTAATTCTGGCACAAACATAAGAAATGAAAAACCACACAGAAGAGAAGATGAGTGTAAATCTAAGTGTTAAGCTGAGAAATGAGTTCAGACTGTAGGAGTCACTGAGCAGCAAAGAGATCTCTTAGGGGATTTTGAGACAGAACATTTTGTGAGCTACACATCCCGTCTGTACAGAAAGTCTGTCTGTCTTCCCATGGAACTTCCCTTGGAAAAAAAGAAAAAAAAGCCTTGTTGTAGTGCCTACTGATTGCAATCTGGAACAGGGTTTTTTTGAGGTCTACTGTTATCAATGAGATCAACTGTTCCTTGGGTGGCACAGCCATATTTGTATTTTGTTGGAACTGCTCCCAGTTAAGTTTGGGTACAAATTTAAATTAATTGCACCCTAAGTACACAGTCCTTTCACTGACAGCCGCCAAAGGATAACCCACTGGCATTTTTCAGCCATCACCGTCAAGCCTTTTCAGCACCATCAAGCCTTTCTTCTCTGCTTCTTTCCTTTTCAAGTAACTCCAGTCCATCAGAATCATGTACCAAACATGATGGCATCACTAGGCTGTGAGTCAGTGTTATCAAAGGCACAGGAGCAAGAACAACATACCTACACTCTTTATCCAATTACTGCCCATTCAAAACTTTCAGAAGTTTCTTCAAACATTTCCCATTTCAATAGAGATGAAGATTTCCAGGCAAAAAAATCTCTCCTTTGCCAAATCATCTGGTTTGACATTGTTGGAAGTGGCAACCTTTGCATGCTTAATTAACTGGCCAGTTAGTTTCCATGTTTATTGCAGGCATAGTATGCACTGCCTAAGCTAAACTTCCTGTTGTTTGGTCAACACCTACTTCCTCTTGCACATACTCATTCCTTTTGTTCTTAAAAAGCCTGGTGTTTACAATCCCTTCTGCTTCCCAGCAAGCATGTGGTCTCCGATCCTCAGGCAAGGATGCTTCTTTGCAAGCAGGTGATTTCTTATTTTTCTTCTTACCTTTCTTCAAGAATATGAACCTGTGTAAAACTATGCACAAGTCTGTGAGTAAATCTCTTACATACTTTTAACCAAATTGTTTGTGTTTATTTTGAGCTAGATTAAGTGTGTCTGGGGTGGGGTGATAGAGGTGGGACTAGTAATCTGTTCAGCTTCCGTTTTGTGCATTTTGAAAAGCTTTGCTATTTGGGAGACCTACCAATCTCTCAATTTTAATATTTCTCAACAGACATATATATAACAATCCACATACATAATTTTATGAGAACTGGGAGAAGTTACTATGGATATATCCAAACTGACTGAAAAGTGCCAGATTTTGTTCCTGTTCTTTCCAATTTTATACCATGTTTAAATAAGTTAACCTGTGGAGCTGGTATAAAAAGTCTCTTGTCATCCTGCAACCCAACAGAAAATATTCTGGTATAAACAAAACATGTATGAATTGCAAAAATAAAATTAGAAAGAACAGGAACAAAAGCTGGGGCTTTCTGGTCTTTTAAATCAGTCTTATAAGCCTGATGTTGGACAATAACTACTGTTATTTCCCAGTATAGGATGATCACTTCCAATGCTAACTGGGGGGCTCTGAGAGTTACCATCCAAAAATAACTTTTCCCAGTATATTTGTGTGTCTGTGCGTACACACACACAAACACGCACATAGACACAAATGCAGCTATATATATTGCTATAATTTCCACCTTTAACTTAAAAAATTCAGAATACCCTATTTGGGGCTATGTTCACATGCTATTCAGACCCATGACCCACAAGACCTAGGACAGTGGTGGTGTGGTTAGACTGTAGGACTGGATTTCTGGAAAGCGAGGTTCAAGCTGTCAGAGCCATGAAGCTTACTAGTTGCTTTGGGCCAGCTGTTCTCTCTCAACTGGACCTATCTCGGGGGCTTATGCTCAGAATGAAGTGGGGGTGGAGAGAAGAGCCATTTATGCTGTCTTGAGCTCACTAAAGAAAGGTGGAACAAAAATGTAACAAAATATAACAAGGCAAGAGAACTAGGAGAAGAAAAGATAGGTTGAACACTGACCAAGGAGAGAACATGGGAGTAACCACCAACAGATGAAAAGAGGAAACATGCTTTCATTAATTTATGAAAGAAAAGAAAGCTGAGGAGCCACATTTTATCTATAAATATATTTGTAATTCAGCAAAGCTACTTTGCCCATAGGGAAAAAAAAATCAGGAGGAAGTGCTTTAGAGTGGAGAAGTAGAGTGGAGTGTGCAGGGTTTCTTTCCTCCTATTCAGCTTTTGTGTTCCAAAAAGATTTATGTCGTGTGCCTTCAAGTTATTGCCCAACTTATGCAGATCCTTAGGTGAACCTATCATGATGTTTTCTGGGGGTTGAGAGTGAGTGACACACCCAAGGTCACACAGTGAATCTCCATGGCCAAGCGGGAAATTGAACCCTGGTCTCCAGGATTGTAGGCCAATGCCTAAACCATTACACCACACTGACTCCAGTTCCAATGAGGATTAAACAGGAAATTAGAATTTCACAGGGGGAAAGAACAGCTTGTAGAAATAGGTGGACAAAGATTGATCTCTCCTTTTTCTATTGGTTTCACTGGTATTATAACATTAGGTGCTCCCTGACCATTTATTGAGTTCAATGAATACAGAAATCTAATTTCACAATGTATAAATTATCCTTCAAAAATGAAAGTCCATGTTGTTCTAAAACATTTACCTTAAAAGCTATGAGTACCTGTTGACTATGCTGTGTATATATATATATAAACAGGAACTTACAGTTCTTTATTTTAATATGTGGAGATTTTATATTTGTTTGTTTTTTTTAAAAAAACAACTATTTCACATCACAGCTGAGTCTTGCAAGCCATCTGCCCTCAGCTGAGATGTAGGAGAGTTCAGCCAAACTGGTCAGAACAGAGATGCTTTGCCAGTTTTTCAAACTATGAAATGCATTCAGGGAAGACTAAAAATAAACAAACTTTGACATAATGTACTAGTCTCAAAGGAGAAGGTGAAAACACTACAGAATTTCCAAGGGAGCTGTGGCTGAGTGTGATTATTTCTGCTGTGATGACTTTCTCAGAGCAAAAATATTGAGCGAAGAGTAGTCCTGAACATTATCTCAAGAGACTTGAGTCTTTTTTTCTTTTTCTTTTTTAAAAATGAACCTTACTATATCTTTATGGCAGAATCAGCCCCAAATATTTTGCTGCTTGAGGCATTACTGCAAATACATCCCACCTCTGTACAAAAATATGCATAGTACAAGGCTCACCAAGTTATTTTCAGTGGAGGTAAAAAAATTTACTGCTCGCTGTCCTCATCTTTGACACTCAAAGTGGAATCCACTTGCTACTCTATTATGGCACCCATATGCCTAAGGTAATTAGATCAACTTTGCCTAATGGTAAGGTTGGCCTGACTTTTCTGCACAGAAAATGCTGTTTTCTGTGCAGGAAAATTTGTTTCCTGCACAAAAAACTCACATTCTTTTTTTTTTGTATAGAATAAATCCCACACTGTGAATAGTCTTTGAAAACAGCACAATTTTTATGACTTTCTCACAGTAAGGAAAGAAATGGCTTATTCTTGCCCAAGAAAAAAAAAATCATTCCTACCAGGCATAAAAAATTCAGCAGCAAAGGAATGTGTCTGGTGAACAATGTACACACCACATGAGCCCTTCATTTTAAAGTGTTGGTCTATTCCCCTATTCCCCCACCCAAACCCTTAAGGTCATCACCTAAAGACATAAGCTGCCCCCAGAAAATAAGGCAAGGCTGGTACTTAGAAAATAAAGAAGGCCTTTTCAGTGGTGGCATCCCATTTTTAGAATGCCCTCTCCTACTCTCTTGATGCCAGCTGAAGATATTTATATTCTTCCAGCCATTTTAAAAACTGCTGCTAGTGCTTTTAGAGCATTGTCCTCTTATGCTGCTGAGTTTGTTTCAGTTTTGTATACTATTGTGTTTTTAATCTTTGGTTTTTATATTATTTTGTCACATGTTACCTTTTAGTACCTGTTATACTGTTGATATTTTTGTAATAAACAATTCAATACATACAGAATTTTGGTCATCAGGTAGTCTAAAATAGACAAAAATGAAGTCTAAAGTACCACTCCCATTGAAGTATGAATAATCTTCCTGTATTCAATAGAGAATATTCCCAGCAAACTGTTTTTAGGAAAGTTTTGTTTTGATTTTCCGTTCTCCTAAATTTTTACAGCAGCTGACAAGCTAGTAGAGCTAGTAGTTATATTTATATATTTGATATCCCATCTTTCTCCCTGTACAAAATCCAAAGTGGTGATATACATTCCACAACTGGGGCTAGACATAACAAAAATAAAATAAACAATATCTCTTAAATTACATATTACACATTATATGAATATGTGTCAGTCTTAACTTTCCATTCTCCATATTGTTTACAGTTGCAGAACAGGTTAGTAATCCAGCTCATAGAATTGGAGCCAGACACAATAATAAAATCCCTGTGTTGGCATAAAGTATTCTAGGCTTCAGGAATGGATGAATATACAGATATTAGCAGGCAGTGCTTATGTTCAATCAGTTTTGCATGACTTACATGCAGCTCCAAGCACTTATGACTATAATTTAGAGACATGTTGCACTGTCATCAGGCATGAAATCAAGGTAAATAACACTGAAATTAATGTAGCTAGTCTGATTTATTGAACCTATGGCACAGTGGTTGAGGTCACAAAGCATCCAATGGCAGTGATTTACTTTTCTGCACTACAGTCTGCATATTTTCCAGTCAAGAGAGCCAGTGGCCATTTTACCTGAGAGATTCTGGGAGCAGTAATTCAAAGAAGTAAATTTTCCAAGGTCTGGATCTTCCAAGTTGAATAGAACCTGTTTCCCCACCCAGAAAAACTCTATTCCAGTGAGAACATGGTTTATCCAATCTTTGCCACATAATGCTGGCCTGTTATATTCTGCTTGGCTGGTGGAAAGCTGTGTAAGGCCTGATACAAAGAGAAATTAGAGATTTAAATTGCTAATAATAGTAACAGGACACTGGGGATTGCAGAGAGTTGGATTACTGCCTCTCCCTGAGGCTTTGTGAAGGAGACCAATGGGCAGTAGCCAATTATCTGCTGCCATTGATTTCTGTCAGCAGCATTCAATGATACTATGCAAGGCATCCTCTCTGTGACAAAATCCTATTTAAATCTTCTCACAAACACCCAGGGGATGACATTTAGCTGTATTGCGTGCAGGTTTTAAAAATGCATCCAGACTTAGCAACCATACCTTAGCTGACTAATGAATGCTTCTACTACTTTCGGCTGAAGCACTTGACGAAATCTGGACTCTGCTTTGTGCTCGACACCACAATTTTGGATCCTGCATTGAAAGAGAAATTGTATCTGGCAGGGGCAAGCAAAAAAGAGGGGTTTAGGAGCCTCATGGGCAGCATTATTCAAAGCATTGTAAATGGGTTTAACTGCACAAGGCCCTGTTGCTTATTATTTCTCTGCTCACCAGTTGGGAGACCACACAGTGAAGATTATCCCAGGAAGTTAATCAATAAATTACAAAATCTTTGAAACAAAGAAAAGCCAGGAATACAGAAAAATTAAATCCTTGGCATATAAAGGCCACCCCAGCTAAGCTCTTCAAGCACAGACTCAAATACTTCAACAGCATTCATTAAATGTAACTAGGAGTGGACATATGTTAGGTTCAGGTTTCCCTGCAAAATATATCCATACAGTACCTCCTGAGACAGGCAATGGTACGAACAGTAATCTGTCTCAGAAATCCATACATTTCCAAGAGCTGTGAAGCATTTCAACAAAGGTAAAGTGCACTGCATGACACAGATATCTTTGAAAAATCTGCCCAATTAAAAATGCATATGGTAAACAATGTGCACAAACAGACACCCTTTAGTCATTGTGATAAATGCATACAAAAAAAATGTGTACATTGATAAAACATGGCCCGTCTCCATGCTAGGAATTGTTTTATTCATTCAAACTTGCTTGTACAGACACATGGAAATTTTGTTCAATGGATTCAATGAGAAATATAATCTAAATACTTTCTTGTAATTAGTGTATCTGTTTCCTGTAATTAGCATTGTGGCCTGTAAGGGACCAATTAATTGTTTTTATTGTAGCTGTTGTGTGCCTTCAAGTCCTTTCCAAGTTTTGGTGACCCTAAGGTGAAACTATCACATGTTTTTCTGAGGCTCAGAGTATGTGATGTGCCCAAGGTCACCCAGTGGGTTCCCACGTCAAGCAGGAAATTGAACCTTGGTCTCCAACGTTGTAGTCCTATGCTCAGACCACTACACGACACTGGTTCTAACATCAACTCTTGTAAAGTCATGTTATTTATTGTAATCTTGAATCACATATATTTTGAAAAAGAGGCCAATGTTAGTAATATTTGGGTCTAACTTATATTGTAAGAAATTGTTTGTTTAAATAGTTTATTTCAGTTTCATCATGCATATTACATTTAAAAATGTGTTGCTTATCAGACTGTATGTACCATCTTGACATTTTGAACTTTGATCTACTTTCCTTCTCATTTGAGAACTTTTCTTTCCCTGAAGGCTTTAAAGCTTCTAACACTGTGCTCAAATTGAGTGTTTGGGTTTGGTGTTGTCTGTTCTGCCGCTGTACACAATTTAGAAAAATTTAAAATCTGAAGTCCTTGCGAACTAGCTTCTATGCCTTTAGTAATATGGCTTCTAAACAAAGAACACCTTTCAGGCTCTCAGAAGTTGGAAGGCTCTTCCATCTGTCTCATCTTTGGGATCAGTGAAATTGACACAACTGCCCAATCTAGCTATTTCACCCAATAAATTCTCATCCTTGAATCACTGCTGTCCCTTACAGTGGCTGTCATGCCCTGCCTTGGATATTGTGGCAGCAAGAAGGAGGATTCTGACTCTGAGACAGAGGCTTCCTCAAAGGCTGAAGTGTCCCCAGAAGCTGGTCCAGAGGGACATAATGCACAACAACAACAAGGGCCTGAGCCAGGAGAACAAATAGAGGAAGACATAGCTGACACGCCTACCTTGCAGCAGAGATGCCATGAAAGGGAGGGTTTGCATCATTTGGCCCATTTAAGTAGCAAGCGAGCCCTAATGAGGGAACACCTGTGGTGACAGCAGTCATAGATGAAAGAGGGTTCCAGCTGGCCTTTCCTCCCAGGATCAGAAACTGGTCTCTTTGGCCCTGACACCCTGTGCTGTACTCTTGGATCTGGTTGTCTTGGAACTCTGCCTGTTTGAACTACAGTTTGGATTTGCCCCTTTGGATTTGTTTGCTCTAGGCTTCTTTTCTATTTGGACATTCTTTGACTCTTGCCTTGTAAGTAGGAGCTATGCCTCTTGTGATTTACCTCCTGCTTTGCTGCAGACATGACAGTGGCAGTAAAGCAACTTAGGACCTTTCTGCACTACCCTCCCAACCTGCCATAGGGATAGGAGAAGGATGTGACTGTGATGACGCTTCTGCATGATGTCATTGCAGTCCCATCCCTCTCCCATCCCCAGGTGGCGCAATCATTGATGGGTTTTCCCTGTCAATGACCTGCAATTGCACCACCATTGCAGACTTAGCTGTCCTGCAGACGTCTGGGAAGCACAATGGCTGCACTTCCTGCCCCAGCACAGCCTGGGAAGGTACTTGGTTGTGCTGTGGAAGGAAGAGGTGTGGGCATGGCGCTTCCTTCACAATGGAGCCAGCTGGTGTGGAGGAGCGCGCTCCTGTCATGCTTCCTTCCCAGCAGCGTTGATGCCAGGATCCCCACCAGAGGACTCCGCGAAAAGGTAGAGTGCGGAAAGGGCTTTACAGTCTGTCAAATTCAGAAGCTTGTTCACTTCCAGTTGGAGATGGTGACATACAGGTTTTCTGTTCTGTCAGCTCTAAACAGTGAACTCTGCATAGATCATTATGGTAAATAGGTATTTGTTATCAATCCAGAGTTTTGCTTTGTTTTGCTTTATTTGCTTTGTATTTGTTGAGTTTTGGAGACCAATGGTATAACGGCCAAATATAAAGAAAAGAAAAACCTTGGGACACCAACAAGACCACTCTTGCACTCCCATCCCCAATGGCAAATTCAGAAACTTGTTGATCATCTTGGTTCAGTTTTTGCCTTGCTGAGGTGTCAAGCTTAAAACCTCTTTTTCTGAAAATGGGAGAGACCATCTGTATAGGGGACATGGCTAAGAAAAAAGAACGGAAGAAATAGCAATCAGGCTCTTAAGCATCATCCTGATCACTGAAATCTTTTCTCTGAATTGAATCTGAGGCCTTCTGACTCAAACTCCATCCCACATAGTTCCAAAAGGTAAAGTAAGTTCAGTAGAGTCAGTTAGGATGACTGTATAGAACTAATATCCAAACGCAACATCTACTGGTGAGAAACAGCAAGAGAGGGGATTGTCTTCAAGCACTGAGAGATTTCCTAAAGGCATCTGACTGGGAAACTGTTGGAAGCAGAAGGCTGGAGAAGACAGACCTTTGGTTTATTCTAGCAGGACTTTCCTTCTGCTATCAAAACATCTGTCTTAAATTGCTATAGCAATTATAAATTATTACAGAAATGTATTTATAGCTAGGCTGTTCTATAAAGTAGTAAAAAGCCATCTATGTGGGTGTCTAAAGAGGTTTTGGAAGCTGATTTCTCAAATGTTAGACTATGTCAATCCCTATGCTGGATCGAAGGTTATTTTTTCTTCATCCTTTAAAAAAAAGCAAAAGCAAAAAAGGAAGATGGAGAGAAATGATGTGAAGTTCTAATATTTAGCAGAGTATACATTTATTCTAGAATTATAAAGCAAGTCTTTTTGGTTTGGTTTGGCTTTTTTAGCCTTTGATTTCAAATGAGAGGGATTTCCTTGAAGTTCCAGATCTTGCAAACCCTATAGGGCAGTTTATTTGAAAGTTCACAGCCAATTATGAAATGCTAGATCATCTAAAGGAGGAAGTGCTGGGATATGCCATTAGTGCCTCTATAAATCAAATATGCAAAGCTTGATAAATTATCAAGTTAAACAATTATGACTCGGAAGTAGCCCCTGGGGATTTAATTTTGTTTGGCATAGAGCATTGCAATTAACACTGATTGCATACCATGATCAAATGCCCTGAGCTCAAAGCCATCAGAACTACAAAACAGTAGCTGAAAACACTGTCAAGTGCATTATACTTAAGGGCTTCATGCACAGAATTTAATATATGATAAGCACAATCAATAATCATTTTGTAAACATACAGAGTTGAGGATCTTGTGTAAGTTGTGTGTCTAATTAAATTTACATGTGGATACTAATTCATTGACCTTCGCTTTGGTGGGTGAGTTCGTGATTATTTGAGCAAAATAAATGTTCACACTCCACTGGGATACAAAGCCCTGAGAATAAGTATGGCAGAATGTACTGTATTTTAAAAAAACAACTTTTAACTCCCCTAGTTTACTATGTCATATCAGTGAAAGCTGCTAACTTGAAAATTGTATTCCACTAGGGTAAACACATTGGCTTGAATCCTCCACGTAGCCCTTACTAAAGTAGATCCATTCAATTAATTGTTCAATGGTAAAACAACACTTATGTAAATTCTCGTGATCCGGGGCATCTAACAAGATCTCACCCATTTTATTACAGAGCAATGCTGTCTCAGATGACTCTGTATGAGAAATTTGTGAATGAATCAGTAGTAACACAGAAACAGGACACAACTAAAAATGTGCTGTTTCACATATTACCCATTCATCACTATTTCAAACTTCATTGTAAGTTCATTAAAATTAAACATTTAAAAAACCCAAACTAACATTAAAAACATTAAAGTTTAACATTTATTCATTTTTAACAAGATAAGCTTCAGAGTATACTGACTATCACTAACAGCTTATTACGGATCCCACAAAAGTTTTACCAATGGTACTAAATCATGTGATGAAGAAGGACCCAGTATGGTGCCCAAGCTATTCTGAACAGTGAAGAAAGGCTGGGAAATATTAAAAACTTGCTGAACTCAAGCATAATTTCAAAACTGACAGGAAAGAAATCCATCAAGTCACTGGACTTTACAAAAAAAAAAGCTGACAGATCTAAAAAATTCCTCAAGATATATCCAAAATGGCCAATGCTATCAGACTATAATGGCAAGATGACTTCTTGTGCTTCAAACAAGAAAATATAAATCTGCAAGAATGCACTGAAAATCTTGAGAATTGAAGTTGTTGCCACAGACCTTGAACAAGAGGCCTCAAAGAATGTTGGAGTATAGTAAAAGAATTGCCAAATATTCCCCCAAGGTTCTAACAAGGCTAGAATAAGAAATGGTGCAAACATATTTTGGGCACAGTCATAGAGGGTTGCCCCTGAAACTGCAAGCAGGAGGATAGCCTTGGATGTAATTAAACAACAGAAAGGGAGGAGAGAGAACTTGCAGCCTAGATATTTAACAAACATTAATTAAGATGGTAACAAAACCTTGATCCATCCTATGAAGCACTACAGAAAAGAAAATCCTATTGTACCTTCAACAAATTGCTCCATGATGTCAACATCACTGCTTCTAACAGAGAGAACACACAACATTGTCATAGATGAAGAATTTTATTGGTATGACATTTCTAGCTAGGTATTATGATAGGATGTTGGATGCTTTGAATCTGATGATTCCTGCAATGACACTGCCATTGTGGAACTTGGGGCAAGATCTGGTGTGATTTTCACACCAGACCTCAGAGGAGTCTCACAGGACTTAAAATTCCACAAGACTTTGGGTGAAATGTGGCAGGCCTTTATAGAGGTCTGTTAGCACATCACCCAGTCATTGTGGGCTGGGACTTCAGTGTGACCAGGTCACGCTGTAGTGTTACCAGGCCGTACATCCCCACATTTTGATATGGTCTAATTGGCAAAATATATTAACTGGCAGATGTGTTGGCATAAAATATAAATTATACTTATGGCTGGCAAGGCCATGTAGAAAGGGACACCAGCTGGGAGTAGGTCAAAGGTGACCTCAGCATGGCCAGGTCAAAAGTTTACTGAAGTTAGCCAAGAAAGCTTGACTTAATGGCTCTGAGCTAATCCTATCAATACCAACCTCAGAAAACAAATCAGATGCCCAGATGCAGAGGCAAGGACCCCTACTGTGTGCATATCCTCTTGCAGATAGCCCAGAAACCCGCACTCAACCAAGACATTGAAACCAATCAGTCCATTCCAGATCCCATTGTCTGTGTTGTAACTCCCATTGTTCACCAGGCTGGGAAAGAAATCAACTCACACCCCTTCAGGGAGGAAAAGAGAGTTTTGAGAAATCAGTTGCAGTCAGACAAAATGCTGGACTCCACTATGTCACTCTGAATCCTGATCTGTCTGCTCTTAGTCAGAAGTCTAAGTCACATTTTAAGCTCTTCACTACTCTTATGGAATGATAACTATATAACTCCAAAAACCCTCAGCCTCTCTATCCATAATTTTTTCCCTCCCTTTCTCCTCCAGTTAGCTCTTGTGTGAATGCTTGACTGTTTGTATCTTGTGTGCATACATGAGTGAATTCCTCTCAATAAAGCATATTTTTCACTTACTTTTGAATCTTTGACTGGTTCTTTTCCTGTGTTTGCCTGTAAACATTGGTAGAAAAGGTCTTCCTAAATTGCCCCCCTCTCATAAGCCTCCTCTTTGAGCTACGGTAATTCATTCCCCACTTTTGCAAGGAAGCACTGGCATCATGGGGTGGCCCTTGTGGCACCTAAGTTTTAGGATAACAGTAGTCTTTCTTTTTTTCTTTTTAGGCCTTTTTTTCTGTGCAGCTTACCCAGGCAAAGAAATGTAGGTAAGTTTTTTTTAATCTCATTTGCCTTCTTTTTTTCCCTTGGTGGGAGGCTTGCACATAGGTGCTGTGAGGTGGGTGATGGGGAATAGATTGTGTGTGGAAAGCGATAGTGGCACTCTCTCTTTTCCTTATTCATCCCCCCTTTTGTTTTTCTCCCCTTTCTTGTAGTGGGATGGGTGGTGGAGCTGTGGTTTGGTTGGGTTTTCCCACCTTTCCTTCCTTTTCCTACCACACCTGGGAAAAGGGATCAGTGTTCTGAAGTTTTACCTTTTTTTTTTTTTGCCTCTTTTTTTTCCTCTTCACATTTCCTTTCTTTGCAATCCCCTGCTACGTCCTTGTATTTGGCCATCACAACTTGGCACGCCACCCTACCATCGCAAGCCTCATGGCACACTCTGCCACATGTCCCTTCCCCATTCCCCACCCCCAAAATTCAACTAATGTTGAGGCTGACAGAAGCCCCATGCAATATCCACATGCCTCCTTCCAGCATGGTGGTCCTCTCTTTCACAGCACCACATGAATACCCCCATTCCATTTGGTGGCCCTAAGTTTCTTTTTCCATCACAGTGGTGTCCTCCCTTGTTCCCCCAAGCAAATTAAGCCTTCTGTCTTTACCCCCACTTCCCTCAATGTCCCCTACCTTTTTTTTTTCCTTTCATGACCATGCCCAACACACCTGGCCCAATAACTCTCATAGATCCCTTCATTACAGTCGGTTCATTAGTACCAATTATGCCTTTAACTGACACTGCCTACTCAGTATTTCTTTGTAGTTTGGAGCATCTGCAGAGCTCTAATGCTGCGTGTTTTATCTCTCAGGGTCTCTGGTTCTTCTGTTCCCATCTGGTTGGGTGCTTGGTGGTGTTCTTTTTTCCTCTCCCTATACATTATGTTGCTCTGCTACTTTACATTGCTGATCTCACTGTCACACTCATATTTCTACAGGTCCAGCATCATGCCAAGGAATAACATGAAAAGGCCTCAGTCTGCTACTACTGCTAATGGACAGTTGGTTGCCAAGAGACCAGCGATAGCCTCTAAAACAGTCACTTGACTGGATGCCACCATCAGGGGACTTGAAGCTATGTCTGCCCAGTTGATCTAACTAGTCAGTAGGGTAGCTGCTTAAGAGTACAATCTGAACAGACTCTCCCCACAAAGCCCCACAGGCATCAAGTATAGCACTTAGGCCCCCACCACCACTTCGGCACCAACTCCACCACCACCAATTCTGCTGATCCCCCAATCAGCCTAGTCTGGTAGATATCTTCCAGGTGATTTAGGGTTGGTTGCAGTTATTAAGCCTGCTACTCCTCAAGCAATTCCCCATCAGCTTTAAGAGCCTCCATACCACACTCTCAACCTGGTATTGCAGACTTCTAGCAAGAAACTCAGGGCCTGTCAGAGGCAATTAAACCTGTTATTGAACGCAATCGTTTTATCATGTGTGGTGGACTTGAAAGAAGGCAAAAAAAATAAAAAATAAAAAAAAATCCTGGAATCAATGGTGCATAGAATTTTGAAATCTGAAGCTGGAATCGTATTTATTGGGATAAGATCAACTGGAGAAGTATGCCAAGATAATATGATATATGACAACCTCAGCATGACTATTATATGCACAGAAGTGGAAGAATATAGAGATCCCAGCAAAAGAGCACTGGCTGATCAAATTGTTGGACATAGCTGAAATGGACAAACTGAAAATATTGATAGAAGAAAAATCAGTGGTGTTTTTCAAGAAAGACTGGGAACCTTTAATAAGATTTTTGCAAGAAAAAGAGTTTAATGTGTGGACTGTAGGATTCAGTATTTAGTATTTTTGGGGAAACAGAAATATAGAAACATTAGAATATATGTAATTACAGAATTTTTTTAAATGTAATGTTACCCATAGTCTGAGTCTGGAAAGCTGGAAATCACCTTTTTAAAATATGTTTATTGCTCTTTAGTTGTGTTGGTTTGTACTTACTATTTAGTATCTTGTTTATATTTCCTTTTTTGTCATGTATATTTGTTGTGTTTTTCCTACTTTGTGTGTTTTATTTATATGTGTTTTTGATTTTTTTTTAAAAAATGACTGGATAAGTCTCTGTTGGATGGTAAAGGGAGGCACTGTGTTATAATGATTCTACCTGTTCCAGAGAGTATTGTCCTATTAAGTCAGTTATGGGGTACCACTGAAGTCTCTCTTGTTCACAAACTACATCATTCCCTGGACAGTTACAACCTAGTGGCAGTAATTCTAGCATCTTCCCAGTTAGACTACTTTATGTCCTATATATGGAAACTACTGCTTGTTTAACATTTAGCAGCAAGATAGTGACAGAAATATTATACAGAACAACACAACACCAGTTAACTGCATTGGCTACCAATATATAGTTTTAATTCTGAAATTGAGATAATAATGTGTGACATTCAAACCCATACAAAATTCGGAGTCCAACATTTAAAGGAGTACTATGTATGCCTGCCCAGGAACCGAGATCTGCTGGAAAGAACTTCTTCAGTCTCCTATCAGTGGGAGCACTACACTATAAGGGGATAAGGAGAAAAGGCTTCATCTGCCATGTCACTCTGTTTGTGAAATACCCTCCCCTCAGAAAAAAGTGAGTAATAACCTGGAATCTACATAAAAAGATAATTACCTAGATTTTGATAGTTCATGCTACATATTTTAAAGACACAACCCATTTATACAGTCATTTCTTGAGGATAAAGTACAATGGTAACAACAGAATACTTATGATTATATTATTGCAAGAATTCCTTATTTTCTTGACTATACAATAGTAAAAATCTATTGATAAAAGATAACCAAAAAGTATTGGTTGACAGTTTGGACAAGACTTTATAGCAGGATCTCATCTTTTAAAGAAAGAATATAAGAATCCATTCAACTGTGTTAACTGAAGTCTAATATCCAATTATTTGAACAAAAATCTGTCAAAAAGCATAAGGAAGTGCTGGCACATTTTACAGAGTATACCAGGTTGTCAAACAAATCCCTTCATTTCTTTTAAAAGTTATCAGGTACTTAAGAGAGGTACTAGTCAGAAGTAATTTCACTACAAAAAGATCTGTATGTCCTTACATTCCTCCAGGCACCATAACAGCTATGGGACATATATCCTTGTGGAAAAATTATTTACACACATAGACCAAGGATAGTATCAATGTGGGGGGGAAATCATGAGATATTTTACCTCATATATTGCAATTTATGTGGTTTATTAATATAAATAAATGCTCTTGCAATAATAAATGCTCTTGCAAGAATGTTACACTACGAAATATCTGGGCCTCTGCAAGATCACTGAAGAACAATTTTAAAATATGTGAAACAGCAGAATCAGAAAGTTTTATTCTATTATTTTCCACATATTCGTGGAGCACGTTCTGAATGAGATCATGATCTCTTAGCAGCAGAAAGATTAGAAATAGATTTGTTCCTGTGGAGGGAGGTAGTGTTGTTGGTTCACAAATAAGAATTCACCAACAAATCATTTGGTGGCTGGTTTGTCCCATTCCACCCACCATAATGCTCATCATCTTATATGTATGTATGTGGTTTATCACTGTCTTTCCTCCCTTCAGGAAGTACGACTGAGCAGTTTAGATAACTTCTTTAGGTAATAGTTGCCTCTGTTACCCCACTGGCATACCCTATCCCAGGGACTAAAATTTGATATCAAATATGCCCACCATGCCAGAGAGGTTGCCCGAATGCAAATGTAGACAAAGAGGTCAAATGACCAAAAATAGGTCAGGCCAAGAGAATCCTCAGTCCCATTCCCCTAGGGGATTTCAGACTAAACATGTCCACATGGACAAAGGGTCTTCAGTGAAGGAATAGCCAACTTGAGTGGATTATTGCGTTTTCCCCAGGTTGAGCAACTCTGACGCTAGTAGACCCTGTACTATATCTGCATAAGCCAATCATGCAAACTACCAAATTGCTATTGTGCAGCATTTCTCCGTTTATTTTGGCCATTATTCTTCCCAGGAAAGGGTCTGCCCTCGAGGTACGTTCTGCCCTATAAGTAGTCCTAGTTTTTGAGGGTCTCTTTGAAGAACTCCCCGCCACGCTAGCAGACCAGCACTCTGTTAGTCAAGTGATCCCCTCAGCCACTTCTCTTTGCTGAGCTCTGTTCTTCTCACCACTTCCTGGACTGAAGACTTCAGGATAGGTGCAGTATCACTGCCTTTACACCCTCTATGCTGAATCCCCTATCAATTTTCACCTTTTTCCTTTCTCAATAGGTCTTGTGTGCATGAGTGAGTGAGTACATTGGTGTGTGAGAACACACTTCTTAATAAAATTCATTTATTGGTATGTTTGTCTGGCTTTTCGCTTGGCTTGACCACGTAAAAAATTGAGTAAAAGTTGCTGGTGGGTTACTCTGCCCCTCGTTTGGCTACAGACAGTGCTCTGCTAATTTCCCCACTCTTTGCATTTTTGGAGCGAATTACAGTGTCTTCCAAGGGACCTCCGGAAGTCAGGATAACACCTCAATTGCTTGGCAAGTTATTTACCTCAGAAAGTTTACTTCTCGGGTCCATTAACCTAATTTCTAAACGTGTTTCAAAGTAGACTACATTCCTCTTCTTTGTTTCTGAAACTGGATACTGCAGTGTTATATACAAAGCAAGGAAGGACACTCTTAAGGAAACAAAGCATCTGAGGAGGAGAAAGTTATCTGCTGCTTGTCTTGAGGCATATAAAAAATCAGGAAGGAGCACTGCAGTTTCTGCCTGCTTCCAGTGCCTTCAACTTTGAACACTCTTGCTTGCCCTGACTGTAGCTAGACTCCATCTGCACCACTGGTGGATTCATCCCAGGAACAAGAGAAATTTGTGGACAGAGGAGATGCTTGCATCATGGGAAGATCAAATGTGACTCAGCAATTTTAGAATAACAAGCTCCCTTTTTTTTAGATTGCTGAGTACATCTGTAAAAAAAAGTGAATCATAATGAGAAAATGCATCTCTACTGGAGAGTTGCAATCACAGTATGATGGCTTGCAGATCATCAAAATTACCAAGTTGCCAAGCAGTAGCCCTTTTTGAGGACTGGGAGGATAAATGAGAGGAACATTTCCTCCAGTGTCGGATGGAGGCAGAGTTACCTATCCAGGCGGTGAGCCCTACAAAATTCATTCCCCAAGGGGAGTCAGCTTTTCCAAGCCTCCCCAGAAGTACTCAGCCTCTCACTGAAAACTTGGAGGGGTCTTTCTTGCTGCTGCCACCGTCATCTCTAGTATTGCAGCAAACAAGGAGACTCTAGGTAAGCCTCTGGATCAATTTGTGGTGTCTCCCAACACACAGTCTAATGGAACAAGCCATAGATCGCCTATTACACATAAAGGCCCCAGAGCTAGCCCCAGGTATGCAAATCCGAGGTTGCTATTCCAGAATTTTTTCCCCATAGTTCTCAGAAGGAACAGGGATTTTGCAGGCTATCCTGGACTCCAAGCAAGAGAATCAGTATATGATAAGGAAAGAAATTCAGATGGAAATTTTATGTTGGAAGCCATCCAAGTGGGTGATTTTATGTCCTCTCTCAGTTTGGAAGCAAAAGGTTCCTCAGATTTGAATGTGAACGAGTGCATTACCAATACAAGGCACATCCTTCTGGTTTCTCTGCATCCCTGAGAGTTTTTTACAAAGGCTCTACTTGATTTTGAAGAGCATCTGTACTCCTTTTTAGACAATTTATTAGTCTCCTCTCAGGTTCTGCCTCAAGGTCTAGGGGCTTTACAAAAGACTTTGAACTTATTAACCTTTCATGACTTCCTAGTGAACAAGGACAAACGTTAATTCTCTCTCCTACTCAATGTCTCCACTATCTAGGTGCCTATATACACACAAGACAGGCATCTATCATCTCTTGCAACAAGCAGGCTCCCCAAGCCACAGTGTATGATTCAAACTGTGCTATCATTTCACAGAGCAGACGTTATGTTTCTTGTGAAGGTGCCGGGATCAATGGTGGCCTTTATACCCTGTGTACCTTGGGCGAAAGCATGCCTGAGGTCTTGTACAGAGATGCTTCTACCATTTCAAGAAAACACAGTGGATCACAGACATAGGCAGTTGGTAGTACATACAAAAGTAGAGATATCTTTGCTGGTAACCTTCTCTAGCCCTAAAGTGAGGAGTTCCCCTGAAGAATCCCCAGGTAACATCATGATAAAGGCCATCTTGCAGAATTAGAGGCTTACTGTGGAAATCAACTAGCCCAGACCTACTCCATGCACAGCATCAATTAGCTCAAGCTCAAGAAAGGAGGATTGGTATTAAAAGCCTTTCTTCCTTGTCTTAAGGGAACAGGCATGTTAGTGCACGTGGACAATGTGGCAACAAAGGCATACATAGCAAGGAAGGAATAAGATTTCAGTTCCAGATGAAGGAGGCAGAACTTGTTCAATTGCACTCTGTTGTTGTAAGTCATCAGGTCATTTCACATGTTATTTAAAGTAAGTATGGGTAATGCAAGTAATATAAATGCCTTCAATATATTCTTCAGTGTATTGGCTCACATTCACCATACTGAGGTCATCTACAGGAATGCCCTATGAGTTACTCTCTGGTGCTGTGACTGCCCTCATTGAAACTGCAAGACACACAGCAGTGTGTTACAGATGTGTCACCTCTGAATATGCATTTCCATCTGTTCACAGAAGAGGCAGGTTACTGTGCCCCTGCCTAATTTTGAATCTACAGCTACTACTTTTTTTATGTTTAACACACATAACTTTTGTTTTCAAGCAGCATTCAGCTATTTTTTCCATGCCTTTGTACTCCCATCTCCAAAGATACCTCTTGAAATGTGCCCATATTTCTATCGGTGCTCTTTTAAATGGTTCTGCACTGCCCTTACCCCCATATCAAGGAAACTGAGAAACTGAGCCTCTGAGAAACTGAGCCTCATTCATTTTTATTTAGCATGGATATATTATTTTCAATAGCATTATCCATCACTGCCTCCAACTGAAAAGGGAAGAAATAGACAATAAAAGGGGAGAGGTGGAAGAAGTAATAAGAAGTCACAGTTGCAAAAAAGGAAGTAGACAATGGAAAGAAGACAAAGCTGCTCATGTGTTGGTTGATTATGGCACAACTGAAACTACCTCATCATTTCACTTGAGAAGATGCCTGTTACCCTGTTTCCTGGGGGTTCTGGGAGGGACACCTATATGCACTCTCAATTAACTTAGTTTGGGGAAATTAGCTAGAGCACAAGTTAGCAATGCAAGAAGCAGGGCAATGCAGTGGAATCTTTTACCCAAAGTCTATGGGGTCAGGCCAAGCCAAGGAGCACACCAAGTTATAAGAATAATTGAGATTTTTATTAAATACAGACAGACAGTATATGCAACACACACACTCAGATAACTATAGAAAATAAAAGTTGGAGAGTATAGAGGAATTTTTGAGAGGGATTGTTGAATTGTGTGATACGACACCTGTCCTGAAGCCTGGATAGTTCACTGCGAAGGTCCAAAGTTGTGCAGTCTCAGCCAATATGACTGAGGGGAAGGCTCGCCAAGCAGAGCGGCAGCAAGACGGGATGGAACTCAGGAGCGATCCAAAGAAGCTCTCCAAGTCAGGGGTTTTTATAGGGAGAAATGTGGCTACAGGTTATTCCGTACTTGAGGAAAACAATGAGTTTCGGGCATGAGACAAAGCTTTGGAAAGGTCAGAATTTAGCATGATTGAGTTAAGTCCGAATTGACAATGGAGTAGCCAGTATGCAGATGCACAGTGCTTGACATGTGAGCATCCAGCTTGTCAAGCTGCCTGCTCGGGGCAGGGAGTACTTTGTAAGCAGCGTGCATACATAATGAGTGTGCTTGCAGAGAGGTGTCCTAAAGCGGCGATCTGGCTATTTCTGGGGTGCCTGTATTGTGTTGGAATATCGCAGCAATTAGTGGCCGAGTCTAGTTCTGTGCTTGTCCGGGGGCCTCACAAACCATGGAGAGGGATGGTGGAAGAGAGCCAAATTATTGATATCAAAATGATATCTATGTCACCTTAAGTGCGGCCCAGCCATGGAAGTAACATGCCCCACCACAGAGGCTATGGGTGTACCAAAGGAGTGCTATATCTTCTCTTCAGACTTCAACATTCAACCTTCTTAAGCAGAACAGTGCCCAGCACACCCTCTTGCTTAGTTCGCCAGTACTTATTACAGCTTCCTGATGCCTTTTAGAGGCAAGGTTCAATCAAACTCCTTGTCATGAGGAGATCTGTGCCATTCAGGACTGTGCCAGACCACGCCTACTCTTATTCTCCCTCCCTGGAGAAGCAGCATCCTTTTATATGATCACCAACCCCTGGCTCCCTCTCCACACTTAATCACCCTTCTGCTTTCCCTAAGCCCACAACCCTTGTGGATACAGGGCAAAGCATTTTCAGGTTTATCCCAAATGAATGTGCTACTTGTGGTAGCATGTCTAACTGAACTCAAATTAAATGCTGTATGGAGACTGCTCTTTAAAAAAAATAGAATACAATCTTTATTAACATTACTAGCAAGGGAAAGGTATTGGGTAACTCAATATGTCAAACAGAATGGAATGTCCGAACATTCACAGGCAAACACTTTCCTATGTTTACAGATCTTTAACTCTTCTCCCACCCTCTCCCACTGAAGAAACCTCTTTCCCTCTCACACACCCTATATATACTCTTTGCTATCATCCCCACACACAGCCCCTCCCTCTGGCTAGGCTGATTCTCCTTAGTCAGACAGCCAATCAGATTGACTCCTCTCAGTTGCTAGGGCAACTTTGCTGGCCACACACCCCTAGGGTTCGTCACACTCCTATCAAGACATGATCCAAATTTTAAAGGATTAAAAATTACTTCTTCAAGGCCACGGAGAATTTTGATTTTGATGTCTCCTCTCCACTAAATAAGAAACCTACCCTTTTTTGTCATGTGATGTCTCTGGAGGAAAAACAAATTGGAGAGGAAGAAAACCCACATATATGCAACAGAAACAACCATTCTCATTTTGAAATATGGAAAAAAAATGGAATATAGTATAGTGTGAACAAAGTGAGAAAATATTTTCATCCCTGTCTTCATGGCTTTCAAGAGAAATGTCTTTCCTTACTTTCAATTTTCAGTTTTGGTGTTTTCAACTGGAATGAGACTAAAGAAGATCATTATGAATAAGCGCAAGATCTACATACACTAAATTTTCACATAGGCCCTTTTCGCATGGGCTTTCTGTCGCGCGACAGCCCCGTGAGCCTCGCGGGAGTGGGAGCGTCGCTCTGCACGACGCACTCCCACTTCCGCCACGCTCACGGGGCTGCAGCAGCGCGATTGCGGGTTTTTTATTTTCGCCTCAAAGCGAAAATCACCCGCGCTTGCGCAACGCTCCCGGCGCCCAGGCACACTTACCTCCTGTGCGGAGCGTCGGGGAGGCGGCCGGGTTGCACTTCCTTCCCTCCGCCCCTGCGGAAGGAAGGGGCGGGGCACTAGCGTGACGGACGCGACACCTCCTGCTTCGCGCGCGTGCGGGGGGAATGGACGCGACACCTCCTGCTTCGCGCGCGCAGGGGGGACGGACGCGACACCTCCTGCTTCGCACGCGCAGGGGGGACGGATGCGACACCTCCTGCTTCGCACGCGCAGGGGGGACGGATGCGACACCTCCTGCTGCGCACGCGCGGGAGGGTGGACGCGAGAGCCTCCTGCTTCGCCCGGGGGAGGGCAGCTCGCGCGAGAAGCCTCCTCCGGTGCCGCTTCCCCCGTCGTTCTTTCGCCTGCAGAAGGAGGGAAGCGGCAGCCTCCCAGAGAAGGCTTCTCGCGCGAGCCGCCCTCCCCCGCTCGCGCGAGAAGCCTCAATGCGAAAAGGGCCATAATGTTTGAATGTAGTTAACACTTAAGTTAAACGCAGTTACACGCTAACAGAAGTTAATAGCAATGAAAACAAAACCTACTTCAAATGAAAGCAAAACTAACTTGCATGTCTACAGAGTTCTGTGTTCTTATTAGTATTGAAACCACTCACTGTGAAGGAAAGAAAACATTTTGGAAGCAAAAACATGTAATAACCTCTTTCCATAAAGTTTATTGAGATCTCATTATTACAATACAGCATAACGCTGCACATACTGTCATAAATGAAAAATGTTTTTTTTAAATAAATTGATTATAATTTTTTTACAAAAATCATAAAGTTGGAAGATTCATTAATTGGCTATATTAGAAAACAATCCTCATAATAAGGCAAGAAAGAGGGGGGGAAAACAACTGTTGAATCTTTGTAGTCAAGTCTATACCTGTGAGGGGGGAAAAGCTACCGCAAGGAATCATCTCTATAAAGACAGAAACCCAACACATTTTACAAATCTACACCCAAATGCAAATACAGTTGGCCCTTGACATTCACAAGGGTTAAGGTCACAGGACGCCTGCAAAAGTGGAAAAACTACAAATATCAAAATGTGTGCCTGTCTGTGTGTGTATGTGTCGGTGGGATGGGGTTCTGAGGCACGGTGGGAGGAACAGGCACCCAGGGTACAAGTCAGGTCAGAGAAAGGAAAGGAAAGGAAAGGAAAGGAAAGGAAAGGAAAGGGGTATGCATTGGCATGGTGACCCTACACTTTGGCCATTTCCACACTTGACTGTTATAGCGCTATGATTCCACTTTCAACCTCCTATGGAATCCTGGGGTTTGCAGTTTTGGGAGGGGCCGGCTGGCCCCTCCCAAAACTGCAAATCCCGGGATTCCATAGCAGGTTGAAAGTGGAATCATAGCACTATAATAGTCTAGTGCAGAAATGGCCTTCCTCTCTCTTGCCCATCTCCTTCCTTGCATGTGGAGGGGCAACAGGAGAGGATTCATGGCACTAAGAAATTGGGCTGTGAGCCATTCTTAGCTGGCCAGGTAGTGGCTAGTAGAGGAGGAAGAGGACCCAGAGGCAGGTTTTTAAAGGGCTGTGCAGCCCAACTGGAGCTGCCAAGAGGGAATGTTCCCCTAGAAAAGAAGCACCCAGTATCACAAAATAAGGCACTGGCTGATTGCTCTTTCTTTGTAGAATAGATATACAACATACATTATGTTTTGTAGAAAATGGAAAAGTAATAGAATCATTTCACTCTTACATTTCCTCAAGCCATCCAATATTATACTTGAGGTTGGCACTCAGCTGAGTGTTAAAAACTACCAAACTAAAAAATACAGCTTCTGCCTCAAAAACAAACTAATTTAAAACTAATTTATAAATCCCATCAAAAGATAATTTGTCAGGAGGCATAACTGAGAAGAACTGAATAACTGGTCCTGCAAACATTATGCCACATCTCCCCAGATTCTTGTTGGAAATAGTAATGGCTGATCACTCCAGAGAAAACAACAGGGGCATGTTCATGGAATCCATTTAAAGGACTGACCTGCAAAGCAGACTGCAGATTCAAGAGCACAGTTTACTTCTCTCCACACCAGTCAGGAGAACAAGATAAACAAGGTAGGAAAGAAAATGTAATGGAATATTTCGGAGCAGGGGGGATGATTCACCTTCTATTTAAACTCTGAAAGGACTACAGAAAGTTGGCAACGTCATGCAACCAGAGGGAAAGAAACCCACAACAACCCACTAAAAAAATGATAAAAGCCCTGTCTGGAGGGGCCACAGGTATTCCATTGGGACAAAACTTTAGGGAGAAACAGGATTAGATGTGAAATCACAGGCAGCTCATAAGATATATAATAGCAATTGTATGTACTAGCAATGACAAGTTCTCACTAAGAAGGAAGACAGAGTAGATGCTTAGACTAAAAACTCTGATTCCCAACCCTGCCCTTGAACAGGGGATAAACTAAGATGTTGATTGTCTTCCCATTTCCCATTTTTCTCAAAGATGTCTAGAACTGCGCCCTCCCAAAAAAAATTCCTGAGGAAATTATTTTTCTCTGCAAACACTGTCTTAATGTTTTCTGATAAGACAAGTAAAAGTGACTCTGTTTACAAATACCATGGTTGCTATCATCACTTGGATGGCCTTGGGGTCAAGTATATTTTAAAAATGTTTTTTCACACACTCCTTTGGTTATCTTGTCTTGAAATCAGTTAAGTTGCAGGTGTTTTATTACTCCCATATTTTTGTCTTTTATATATTTTCTGTTTCATCATTAACCCCTGAAGGAAACCCCAAAGTCCACAATGAGCTGAACTGCACCAGGCTGCATAGTGACATACACATTATTCTAGCATTGTAAGAATTCTTCTCCTTTTTATTTCCTTGTTCATGCTAACCAGTGATTGATAGTACTGTCTTCCTATAATGTCAGATCAAATTTTGGTTAAAACAGGGTTTTGTTTAAAAATAGTGCTGGTGAGAATTCATGTCCACAGCTAGAACGAATGATACTTATAACAGTTACACCCCAAAGCTATATTCATTTGAGGAGCAGATCCATCGTCTTGATCCCCAGCTTTCTCACTGATCTTCTACTGGCATTCTTGCCTCCCTTTTTCCTCTCTTACCAGCTACTTAGTCTCCCTCTATATAATGTTGCAGCAGCCATGGAGCAGTAAGAATGTTTTAGCAAACTGAAATTCAGTGGTAACACAAAGCTGCTCCATTATTACAACATCACCAGGTTGTTGTATGGATTTCTCAAGCAGCTTGAACCTAGCTCATTAGAAAGCCAGTCAGCTCAGTGGAAGAAAAAGGAACAAACTTGTAAATAATCAGTAGAAATAAAATAACAAATTGGGAAAATTTCCATTTGTATTTTATTTTTTAAAAGACATAAACAAACAACAATATCTCCCATTCTGAGATAGGACAGGGTGTAAATCAGCATTAACAAAAGGTGGATACAAGCATTTTGTGGGGGCAGCTTACAGTGGCTCTCTCTTCTAAGCCATGGGACAAAGTGGTGGTTCAATCCTGCTCTCATCTTCCTGTCATGCAAGCTTCCCAGGTTCATTCCAAGGTTCAGTCTGGGAGCTTGCCCATGCCCATTACATGGCTGATGGGATAGCTTTGAGAGAATCCCAGCCTCATCTTATTCCCCATTATTTAAAGTTTCTTGCACAGATTAGTATAAATACTAAACATAAGTGTAGCTGCACACACATGCCCCAATTTACTGTATTTACTTCTTTCTTCTGAATCGCTGTGTAGTAAGGATGGTACATTACAAACAGTAATAGCAGAATGAAGTTAGATTGCAAAGGAATGGAAGGACTGGGGGAATACTGGGGAGGGGTTAGGCATGCTGAGTTTCCCAGGCCCACCAAGGCATGCACAGGTCATATGGGCTTGTCTATCCTAGCAGTTTGCTAAGGAAGTAATTTGGAGACAACCATCATACTGTGAAACAGGTTTCCTCACACCCATCCCATCTTGAAATTGATCTTGCCCCACCAAGGGCATGGCTAAGTAGAAAGCCAGGCACCCTGTCCACCCAGGCATGGTCAATATTTTTTTTTCCAGTCCCATCACAGTTCTCCACAGCAAGTAGAACATAATATAGGGAAATAGGGAGAAGAAACAGGTGAAGAACACAACAGGTGGTCAGACAGTATGCTTTAAAGCCCACCAGACCAGGATGGACACTTTGCTCCTTCAGTCTGCTTGGCAAAAGGTTGACCCACTGAGACCAATCAGAACTCCCAATTAGTCCCACCTTTAACAGACTGTGTCACAGCTAAGGGAGGTAGCAGAGACAGCGATGCTGGAGCATACATGAGCAAAATCATATGGAAGCACTTAAGAAGCAAACTCACAACTCACATGGTGTTCTCATTGATGAACTTGACCTACACTGAACAATTTCACTCATTTTAATGGTTTTTCACTACTTATTCTATTGCCAGTGACAGGCATCATCTTTCTATATACTGAGTATATCAGACAGCGACACCTAGGAAGTCTTTCCACCTAGCAGGAACAACAAACCAGGTTCCTATGTTTAACCTAACTTTCCTTATCCATTTATATACAAAAACTGGCACAAAGGTATTTAATAATCTTATCTTATATTCGATGATCATGAAAAAAGAAGGAATGTAAGAAAAAAAGATGTGACTTCTTCAAATGTTGAATGAGTATCCAATCTAAGTCTTCAAGATTAAACTCAGTCAAGATTAAACTCCTTCCCCTGGGTCTCTGTACATGAAAGCTCCAGACTATGGATGCATATTGTCTCTAATACATATGGTATGTAAAATGTGGGCATCCACAGAAAGGCACTTTGCAATGCAGAAGTAGTCTTTTTGCACAACTCTTTTTCCCTCTCCCACCCAATATTTTATATTCACCTTAACTTTCATTCAAGAAATTACCATATTTTTAGAATACCAATAAAGTTACTTGAAGCTTTCAATAATGGTAGCTTTTAGTTGAGCTTAGCATACATAGCAGATATATTTGAAGACTTGAACACATCCAACTCAGTTTGAAAATGCAAAATACTACCATCACCACTCATGATATACTTCAAGCATTTATAGCCAAATTCTAGCTATGGATACAGCCAATTGTTGCTCAAGATGCTCTTCATTTTCTCAACCTAATGAAGATCTCAAGGACAAGGTTCTTGAAAATAACCTTAGAGCCAGGGTATCTCATCTAGTCTGTCTGCAAGATGACTTCAGGAGATATCTCACAGACATTGTAGCTGAAAATCCCATTTGGAAGCTCATGAGAACTGATTTTACCACTGTTGTTCTGTCTCACCAAAGGAACTCCAAGGAGTTTTTAGAACTCAAATTTGATTGAATTACCAAAGGTAATGGCCAGCAAACGACTCTTTGATTACTTCAAAGAAAGAAGCCAGTTCTTCATGTTATCATCTGAAATTTTCAACATGCCTTTGAAAAGTTTACTCTTCCCCTCTCTTATCACTCTAAAAACAAAGTAATGCAACAGATGAAAAGTCTTCTGTGTTTTACACTATCTGGCATAGTGCCTGGAATTCAAAATCCTTTTAGCAACTTCAGTGCTCACATTAATAACTGGACGAAATAACATACACTTAATTCATGTAAAAATCAAAATACATATTTCTTCTTACATTTACAAATGTTCTGATCTGTCTTAAATCACAGTATTTCAAATTGACTTATGTGAAGAGCAAGTTTGGGAGGAGCATGAGTATTTTATATTTATCACAGGAGGGGATGCTCAGGTTGAGGAACAGTGACAATAGCTACCCTGAGGCAAACCATGATAGGCCCACCTACTCCAGAAAAGCAGACACTAGAAGACCTCAGGCAGATGTTGCTGTATCTGGACAGTCCAGATGTATGTGAGAACAAGAGTAAATGTAGATTGATGAGGGGCTTTCTGTGTTGTCATGATCTTGTGCCTCCAGTTAAAAATTACATCCTTAATAGTAATTAATAACAGCCACTAATACCACCACCATTCGTGGAGCCATTACTCAAGTGAAAAGCTAAAAAATGGAGGAAGGCAGTAGAGTCCATCCCCTCTGCTTTTTTTTCTTTTGAAGCACCTGCATAAATAAAACATTTATTCCACTTTCTAATTTTTGATGCTTTAAAAAATTCAGATTTTTATTCAAATTCAGAATTATTCAGCATTTCATTAGTATTTTAAGAATTTTTCTCTTTTGCTGTTGTAGTTGCTGAACAACATCATGAATGAATGAATGAATGAGGTGATATCACCTGGCATCAGAGTCAATCAAACAGTGTTGTGCACACATCAGCTTTGAGAGGGAAAGAGCATGTTCCTCAACATGGAGAGCAGGGGCAGCCAATCACTCTTTTGCAAATCCAGGTGATCTCGGTAGGGTTTGAGCACATTCAATTTGACTAGCTGTCAAACTCTATACCAGCAGCATGCTGCAGAGATATACCCATCAACCTAGAAATCAGCCCAAATCTTAGCTGAACACTGTTGTTAAGGCAAGCTTTATTCAAAGAAAGTTTGACATTGCCTTCTTCTAAGTCTAAGGGAGTATTATTACCACACCATACAACCCCCATTCTTCAGGCTATTTTTATAATTGGACATATTTTATGGCTGGAATACATGTTTCAAAGTAGGCTGGCTGTAAGCATATGCCAGGTCAAGATGACCTCAGACATGATCAGTCATAAGTTCAGAGAGGATTAGGTGGGAAAGCCTGATGAACTTGTGATGACCTTTTCAAAACCTGCAATTTGCAAGTAGTCCTGAAAACAATAGAAGGTGAAACTGCCCAAGTGAAGCAGTCAGAGACATCTTTTACAGAGACCTTCCCCATTCACACAACCTGACCAAAACAAACATCAGGAGACTGTCAGGACTCCCAATCAATATTTTGCCACCTACAGTTAAGAAATAAGCCCATTCTGGACAATTTTGTCAATTTCATAAGAAAGCCATTTCCATTTTGTCATGCACCCTCCTTTTTCAGGGCAGGAAATAGGTTATAAAAACCCTAGCTCCAGGCCCAGTAAATTATAGTATTTGGATGTAAGACATGGTGCCCAGATCTCTGTTCATTCTTGCTACCCTCAGTCAAGCTGTCTGAGCCACTCCACTTCAACCTTTTGTTTCAGGATTGGCAACTATCACCTTTCCACCCAGTTTCTCTCTATCCAACCTGTCTTGCCTCATTTTCCAGTAGCCTTCTATGGTGCTTGAGCATGTCTGATTTCTTATGTGTTTGTTAATTCCCAATAAAATACTCTGTTTAACTCTCATCTGGAGTCCCCTCTATAGTTAGTACTGGTATACACAGGTGAAAACATTCCGCTATTATGCTTCTGTCACAGGCCTGTTTTGAGCTTTAATTCCCCAAATTCTAAGGAGATGTGGCATTGTGAGTAGACCTCAAAGTTCCCCATTTCTTAGGGTAATAATATGACTTGGCCACGGTGATCCAATGGGTTTCCATGGCTGAGTGAAGATTCAAAGCCTTATCTCCCAGAATAATAATCCAATACTCAAACCACTACACTATGCTGGCTCTACACAGCATCTGCTACATCTGAGTAGAGGACAGAGAATATGGCAGACAGACAAGAATGAAAAAGGTATTCAAGAGGAGAGTGGAGAAGCCAAGCAAGTGGAATCCAAGGTACAGAGAGAAGAAATAGCAGTATAGACAGTGTTATTAGAGCCCTTCAGAGAGAACACAAACCTGTGTGAAGCTGGCAGATTCCACCAGGAGAAAAGAGAAAGAAATTGTTGGGAAGAAAATACCAGGGATCCTACCTTAAAAATGAGCTAAGAGTTTATAGACCCCGTGTAGTCACTTGAAAGACTTAACACAAGAGAGTCCTTCTGGCTCGAGGACACACATACAGGCCTCAAACTCTGCAGTGTGTTACACATGCAGTACATTTACGGACATCTTTTTCTACTTTGGTCATTCTCTCTAAAAGAGGAGACTACTGAGAACGCTATCTCAACAGTGATATCAATGCCTAAAAAAGGCTATTTGATTGTCTTCAAGGTTCAGAGTTACCCAGACCCTTCTGAGGTTGATGTAGCGAAAGACCAAGGAAGTCCTCAGTGCAATTATATGCACTTTACGATTTTTCCAGATCCCTTTAGAATCAATACAGGCTTTTGCCATCAGAGACTTTCCAGTGCCCCCAAGTTTGTATCTTCTTACCTCCTACAATCCCAGTCTTCACTAAGGCTCTCACAAATTCACAGCAAAGGACAGGGTTGACAGATCCCTCTGATGGAAATCCCCCAGAAGAGGCTGCAGAAGTCAGGGGATATATAAGGTTGTTATTCCTCAAGAACTTCAAATCTGAGACAAGATAATTTGGAGTACTCAAAATTTTCTAGACAGTTTAATTACCTTATTCTCTTTTCAAAACAGTGCAAAAGCACAATGAAAGGAGCACCCACCTTTAGCATGGACACTGTTAAAGAAAAGATGAGACAGTTGTGAAAGTTATTTATTTATTCGTTTATTGCATTTACATTTCTTTCAGACTGCCAGAGTCCTGAGGAAATACACATCAATCAGTTCAAGGATGTAGAAATCTCTATCACATCATTATTATGTCAAATATAGGGCTTCCAAATAGACTTGTATCCACACAGTGAAGACAACACATTGATCATTTTTATAATATTTACATTTATATCCTGCTGTGGCAAGCCACAGAAGGCAAAGGCGGGTAGCAGAATCACCAATGACCACATCAAGTGGTTTAACACCTGATTCCAAGAAAATTACAAGCAGTTCCTTGCCACTGAAATAATCAGTGGCAGCTGGAGGAGAATACATGATGAGACAGAGGGTGCCAGAAAAACTGGCCTTGAATCCCAAGGGTAAGGCAATTGAGACAGAGGGCATTTCCACACTACATTGCTATAATGCATTTATTCCACTTTCAACATCCTGTGGAATTCTGAGGTTTGTAGTTTAGTGAGGCCAAACAGCTCCCTGGCTGAGAATTCTAAATGCTCTACTCTACTCTACTCTAAACTACAAATCCCAGGATCCTATAGGATGTTGAAAGTGGAATAAAAGCACTGTAACAGCGTAGCACAGAAAGGCCCAGAGTGGTGGAGGGCAAGAGATAAACAATGAAGAAACCAATGAAATCTTCTGGCTCCTGGAGGAAAGTTACACTGTTTACCCATGAAGCTCATCTAGTGCCCCTTTCTGGCCAGAGGAGACATCAGTGCTTATTCAGTGTATTGTGCATGCTTCCTCTCTCATACAGTTACTTTGGAATAAAGATGAAATACAGGATAGTCCTGTAGTGACATCTAGTGATCAGTTACTTGAATGGTATCTCATATCGAATGAACTTGGTTTTGAACGCTCAAGAAGCTAAAGTTGTACGCAGAGGTTCCACTGGTGATACACAATATTCAATATTGGTCATACAAAGGAAAAGCTTCACTTACATGCAGTATGAACTGCCATATGCAGTATGAATTGCCATAATTTTGTTTCACTAGAGTAGCAGTGGGAAACTGATAGCACAGGGCAGATTCTTTCCATTGATAATTTCCTCCATTTGGTGACAAACACTTCTAAAAATACAGATCTACAGTAACACTTCTAAAAATACAGATCTACAGAACAGCATTTGAGTGCCTGCAATTCTATCAATATTGTTATGTTATTCCTGGGTTGACATTGGGTGGCAGGGTAACATTTGCACTGGGCTGGCAAACAACAGCTACTTTTCAAAACTTGTGGGCAAAACACACTTGTGATTTCTTCACAGCTGTGCGGCACATTCGTTGCATCATCTCAATATTTATCTCTTCAGATCCTTGTATACGGCTGTTGTGTCTTGTTTGTAGACTTCAAGAAGAGGTCCAACTCTATATAATTATTTATCAAAATGGCTACAGCAAATGTAAGTAGATGCAGAATGATGTGTCTCAGTGATTCTTTTTCTGCAATGAAAAAATATAATATGCCATAGTGCATTTGTTGAAAAGCAATAAGAGGTTGTAATCTAAAAACATAAAGTCAGTACAATACAAACCGTATTAAATATGAAAAATTGTAGGCACAGCTGTATGGCCAGAACTGACGCAGCTGGAAATTTTCCCAAGACCAAGAAAAGGAGGTGGACACTATCATACAAGCTGTTTTGTGGCATTTGAACTAAACCAAAAAATGGTCTATACACAAAACTTTGGCTTCATCCAAAAGGTACACTTGTGAAAAAATATCAATGGTGTGACTGCAGCTTTATTGGCTCCAGAGAAACTTGCAAGTTATTTTAGAGTACAAGTTTACCTTCCAGGACAGTGTCAGATTGAATTAATGATAGAGTTCAGGATATTGAAAAGTCACTGAAAGATTCTGTGGATGATTTAGTGTTCTTCTCCCTAGCTGCTGGTAATATAGACCTAGCACATATAACTCAGCTAGTTATTTTTCTGTGGGCAATCCTACCAGGTTTGTGAATAGAGAAGAACTGTTCTATTTAGCATTAGTGCCTGTCAGTATGAAAGGGGAAGGCATTTTAAAAGATCATGTGAGCAATGCAAGGACATCAGTTGAGGAATGTAAATCATCTATCTTGCTCTCACACCTGGAAACAACAACAAAAAATCATTTTTAAAAAATTCTTGTAGTGCAAGATAGTAAGTTTTTACATATTGATGATGGTTTTTTCACATTTTTTGGTTGCAAATTTTATGAACTATGACTTTTTTGTGAAAACCACTATCACTCTACAAAGGAGCCCTGGTGGCACAGTGGTTAAATGCCAGTACTGCAGCAACAAGATTGTGAGTTCGATCCTGCCAGGCTCCAGGTTGACTCAGCTTTCCATCCATACAGGTCAGTAAATGAGTACCCAGTTTGTTGGGGGCAATTAGCTAACACAATGTAAACTGCTTAGAGAGCACTTAGCTGATAAGCAGTATAGAAATACACATGCTATTGCTATACAAATTGTAGACAGCATTATAGGAGGCTGTTTTTGGGTGTCTTCAAGTCATTCCTGACTTATGGTGACCCTAAGACAAACATATCATGGGGTTTTCTGTGGCTGAGAGTGTGTGACATGTCCCCAGGGTCACCAAGTGGGTTCCCATGGCTAAGCAAGGAATTAAACCCTTGTCTCTAGGGTCATAGTACAATGCTCAAACCACTACGGCATGGTGGCTCTCAAAAGAGATAAGGTGTTTATTTTTTGGCTCATGTGCAGTGGGTGGAAAATCTTACTATGGTTGTCAACACTATAATGTAGAATCAAGGCATGCTTCCTTAAGACTGAGAAAATTTGTAAATATCCTTTACATCCTATTTTCAATAACTTGAAAATTTGGATAGGTCAAAACTACTGACTATACTACAGATATGGAAGGCAATAGTTAAAAAAAATAGTTAAGAAAAACCAGATCATCTCAAGCTTGATCTACATCAGTCAGTTATTTCATACACCATTCATTTGTAGGCACAATCCATGATGTTCAACATTTTAAGTTGATATCTGTCCTTAATTTAATTAAAAGTAGAAGATGAAATAGCCACCATCAAAAGAACTATTAAAAAGTAGTTGAAGCTATTAACTCTGAACTAGATAATTTCCAAGCAAATTCCTCAGGGAACTCCTTTATACTCCTAGATGTGTCCCCAACCCAGTTCTATTACTGGAAACAGGGGAAAGCCCTCTCTCTACAACGGTCTGGATGCTAGCGTTCAAACAATGGCTCAAAGTGTTTGTCTTCAAGTGTGGCAAAGGTCTAGTAGGCTACTTTCCATAGGATAACTATGTCTGCAGGTGGTCTAAACCCAAAAAGTGGTCACTCTCTCCATCCTTGCTCTTTAACTCTTGCTCTTTAACTTGGGTCATGAGAAAGCACTAAAACCTATTAAGCAAAGACTATGGGATATTGCTTTTTGTAATCTTCGGGCAAATTCCATCTCATCCTGATCACCCAGTGCTTTAAATATTCAGTATGTGCGACCCTTCAGTCTTATTTAAATAACTTGACTGCCAAACTATCGCATAGTATTCACTAAGGCCAGATGCAACGCTTTTCTCTCAGAATTGCTTTTTGGCAGATTTGCTGGGTTGCCCACTTCCTCAAGACTTTGTTCTTGTGGGTCACAAGATGTTGAATCAATGTCGTATATTTTGCTATCTTGTATTTTCTATAGTCAGAGTCACCATCAACTGATCTCTCCCTTATTGAGCTGTATGCTGGGCCATTCAGAAAAAATTTTATGTAAAAGTCCTGTTGGAGGACATATGTCCGAACATAACCCTATCAGTTGTTAAATTTCTGTCATCAGCTAGTAAGATCAGAGAGGGAGAAGTATTAAAAATATGCCAGGATACTGTCAATGCACTTTAAGATCAACCTAATTCTATTGCACTAATGAGAGGAACCTGATGAACGCCTATTTATATTTTACCTAATAATCCATATTATCTATGATTTTAATTTACTTCATGTACTTTTTTATACTATTTAATACTATTTTATGCATTTATGTCCTATTTTTTGATTTTATATCCTGTCCACAGTCTATCCTATTTATATATTTGTATCCTATTTTTAGTAGGTGTATTTTATCTATACTGTACCATTGGATGGTTGTTATGCTGGGTCTATGGACTGTAAAATAAAGTTTGATTTGACTATTAAAAAGTAGAGATGGGGAAAATCTGTCAATTCCATTTTATCCCACATGTATTTTTTAAAATGTATTTAACAAAAGAATCCTTCCGAAAAGGAAAATGTTTGCAGAAATTGAAACAAGTCCTCCCCCACCCAATACCACCACCACCATGCCCTAGCAAGGTTCAATCATTCTGACTGGAAGGGACCATGTTGTAACTGCTTGCACTATAAGCCCTCTGGCAACACATTTCTGCTATTGCCAAATAGGTGTCAAGGGCAAGGAACCTCTGAGCTAAGAGAAAGAAAGAGAGATGGTAACATCCAGTACTAACACGGTTGAATACACAGCGTTTCCAACCCAGATTTTTTTAAGAGGCAAGCGCTCAGAGTTCTTGGCTTGCATGGAGGAATCTGCTTCAACTTCTTCTGTTGTAATTTCAATTTTCATCCCCACCACAAAGAAATTTAGAAATGTTGGTAAATTCTTAGGTTTCTTATTAAAAACAAAAATGAAATGAAATCCATACTTAGTTGAAAGGCCTTGAATCAGAGAATACCAATTTGTTTTCTTATTGTGAAGTGTAACAGCTGAGGCAACAGGGTATGCTGTCAGTTTGTGAAAACGCAAGCTTATGAAGAACTTCTCAGATAGACAAGTAAGAGAAAACTCATGGCAGACCTGAGCTAGTCCCACATGGTTCTCTGGCTGAACATATCACAGCTCAACTTCTTTACTTCTCTTCTTTTCAATATAAATGATTCAAAGCTACATTAAAAGCCACTTAGATGTCCTTCTAAGACTGAAACAGATCTTAAAATCGGCAGGGGTGGGAAAATCTTCAGCAGAATCCACTGAGCCTGAGCCTACTGCTGTTACAGCTTGCAAAGCTCTTTCCTGACTTTATTATCTGCACAAATCAAGGAAAATGGCATGAGGTCCAAAGGAACAGATTACCCAGCTTGCTCTTTCTTTCTTTCATTTAACTATGTGAAAAATAAGAATTTCAGCAGATAAATGTCATAGCTGCCTCCTACAGATTGAGACAGGAATGTCCTCAAATAGTCAGATTAAAACAAAAAACTGTTGATAAATCTGAAATGAGAAACTTCAGACTCAGACAAATTAGTGAGAAATTCGTATCATCAGATAATAATTTGAAAGGCAGGAAAATAAATAAAACAAAATAGTACCAAACATTTAAAAAAAATGATCAGACATTCATTAGCTTTTTCTGCCATCTAGTGGCCAATACATATATTTCATAAAACCATTTCAGTTTCAGGTATAATTTATTTATATTGAATTCTTTTCCTTAGAACTTCAGGATGATGTAGCAATCTCCAGAATCAACCTTGATTTGCCAGTAAAAGAACTCACTACTCCAAGTTACATGCGTAGCATCTTTTTTGTAATATTTCTGCCTGTTAATCTTTGATTATGATACAGATTTTTTTAAAAAAAAATCATATTAAATCATTAACAATCGGCGGAGTGAATGCCTCACTACAGCTGGACTGATTCAAAGAAAGCTAGGGCCCTGAGTTTTCCAGACCTGAGGAGGACAACTGATGACCAGGGCTCTTTACTCTTCTCATGTGTCCACAGTAAGTTGAAGTTAACTTACCAAAGACTAGACTGAAGAATTTCCCACCATGGGTTCATCTAGAATTAGGCTCAGTATTCAAATTAAATACCACCTTTTTTTTTCCAAAAACTAGGTGAGACAGCATTATACAATATACAGAACTCTCTTTTAAAGGAGACTTTCAGGGTATAACAGTGTTGGTCCAGCTTCTTGATTGCTCTACCTTCAAGCCTTCATCCATACAACTACCGCCCCTCTCACTTACTATCTTTTCATAATTATGAGACATTTCACTATAAAAGCTTTACAGACTTTAGCTTCCGGAAGGTTGTAGATTTTTTCAAAAACAGCATGACTTTGGATACCAGAGACACCAACCATCAGATCTTGAATCTCTCTTGACTTCAACTTTTTCAAATTACCTCTTCTGCAGAAATTTGGGCTTAACTTCATTGATTTCAAAACGTTACCCACACAGTTTGAAACCACTTGTGTAAAACCTGAATATCAGTGATGTAGACTCGATTCACTCGAACTCAAGTTGGACTCAAATCATTTTAATGATTCAACTTGGATTCAACTGAGCAATAAATGATGGGCTGACTTGATTCAGCTTATGACTCATCTATTTTTAGTGACCAACTTGCTACCCTTGGAAGTCCTATCTCTTCCAGCCTTTTCCCAATCAGCAATGAGGAAACATTATGTGGAGCATTATATGCACATGCTCCTCATCCCCACCTCTCCCTTGTTTCCTATACTTTTTGAAAAGGCAAAGTGCAGAAATATTGAATAGAGGAAAACACAGGTTTGTTTTGTTTTTGTTTTTTGTTTGTGAGTATGGGCATGAACTGATCCCAGCATTGGGGGTTGGGGGAGGTCCAGGAGGTGTCACCTAGCAGAGTCAGATAATTTTGAGATCATGGCGGGGAGACAGTGGGGGAGAAGAAAGGGTTGGTTGCAGGGCTGCCTGCTCTTCAATACTGAAAGCTTCATTCCCATTGTGACTGGTCAGGAGTAAATGGGAAAGATAGGGCTTTGTTGCTGGCCATGGCAGAAGGGGGAGCAGTTTCCTTCCAGAGGGACTCCTGTTCTTTGATGGTTTAGCAATTCTTTCTAATCCTGCTTGCTCGCAAGTAAACAGGAAAAGCAGGGCCTCATTGGCACCCATGACAGAGTGGGGAGCAGGTTGCTCCCAGAGAGCTTCCTTTCAATCCTACTTCCTCAGAACTAAATGGGAAAGGCAGGGCCTTGTTATCAGCCATGGTAGAGTGGGGACTCCCAGATGGCCTGCCTGTTCTTCTGCCTGTTCTTTGAAGGGTGAAAGCTTTCTTCCAATCCTGCTAACTCATGAGTAAACAAGAAAGGCAGGACGTCTTTGCCAGCCATGGCAGAGTGGGGAGCACTTTCCCTCTAGAGAGGCTGTTTTTCTTTTATGGCTGAAGGCTTGATTCCAATCCTGTTTAATCTATAAATCTCTGTTACATGTTAAATTTGGCAATCCAAATGACTCTTAAGTATACACGGGAAACTGGATCAAGTGTTCCATTTTCGAAAAAGAAGTGGTCCTATTTTACTCTGTCACTTCCAACAGCAAAGAACAAAACTGGACATAGAAAGTGGCGCACAGATGGCATTTATTGCCTGACAAACTTTCAAAATGTATACCAAATGTGTCTCCAGTGTGTTGGAAAGAGTGCAGTGAGAGGAGTATCCTGGCTCATTTCTGATTGACTTGTCCAGAAATTGACAAACTCTGGAATGAGATTATTAATCTAACTATGATTATAACAAACTAAAGTATTAAACTTTATAACGCGCTATTTCTTTTGTGAATTTTCCAGGGAAGCAATGGCTCACTGCAACACAAGAGTTTATTTCTTATTTGCTCTTAGCCACATGCATGGAGATGGTTTATGCATTCACAGCTGACTGAACACACAACCTAGACTATTGCACCGGCTGAAAAATTGACTTACCATTTAAGAGAACAGAAGAACTTGAAACACACAAATCTGGTATGACTTGTTGTTTTTGGACAACAGAAAAACATCCTCCTATGGTCCTCCCCCTTATAAACTTTTGGAGTCATTCTTTCACAGAGTGTGTTTCAAAAGCAAAGTCACAGTAGTATTATTGATTTGGTTGCTAGTAATTTTGCTTTGTTGAAATTTTTAGAAGTGCAACAACAATTAGCACTGAAGAGTCAAGAACACCTCAGAGTGGGCAGTAGAACAGGGTAGATAATTCGAGTGACCCACAATGTCTTCCCTTCTTGCTCTACCTATCTTGATCCATCTCTGATTTAAACTGATACTCTTAGGGATATTTTTTCTACCTCTTCTCTTCCTCCCAGTCTCTCTCCCTCAGCTGTTCCCTAGAACAGAGCTAGATTGAGTAACTTTCTTGTTTTAGAATGGAGTTCCTACAATAAAGCCTGTACTTTGTTTCTCCAAGCCATTGGTGTCTTTGCTCCTTAATCAGGATCTCTGCCCAATGCACATACTCTCCATCAGAAATTGTTTATTGTTTTGTTGTGCACTGTTCATTTACTGTATTCAATTTTTTGTATTCCAACATCATAAAATGTAACAGAGAAGAGAATATAATAAAATATTTTGAAACTGGGAGTGAAGGGGGCAGATGAAATTAGAACACAATTTCCTTGTTGAAAGTAACCAAGGCTCCAGATGCTGATGGATTTTGACCAGACATCTATAAACCTCTCAATAAAGACCTTATTCCAACATCACAGATTATTTATAATGATATTCTGAAAGGAGAAAGACATCCAGATACCTGATAGCTATTAATTATAGCCATCCTTAAACCTAACCCAGACGGCTAGAGCCTATAGACCAATTAATGTGATTAGGAGTACTAAATACTCTCATTCCTTTGGCTAGAAGAATCAAAATCATTGCAACTAAATATATTAATATAGATCCAGAAGTCTTCATGCCAAAAAGACAAATGTCTGACAGAATTAGAAGGACCATGACCATTATTCACATACCAGGTTCTCAAAAAATCAGATTATTTTGATCTTATTAGAAGCAGGATAGTTACAGCAGAATGGAAAAATCATGTTTGCTTGTAATGACAGTGATAAAGTCTATGTTTTCTAATAGATCTTAATTTGGGTAAGATATGCAGATTTTACATTCTAAAAATTGGAAGGATTTTGTATCCCTAAAAAAAAAAATTAACATATTAGATTAGACCTACATGTGTCCTCCTTGGCAGAATACAGCAAGTCTGAATGTAGACCTTGGGGCCTTAGAATTTAAAAAAAAAAACCTGGACTTTCCCCCTGATTCTACATTTATATCAAAATGGGTTTCTGTTTTAAACAAGTGCTCATTTGATCTGATCTAATCTAATTAATAGACCAACTTAATTTGCAGCATTCAATCTAAAACTGAGGAAACCCATATTAAATTGTAAAAGGAGGTGAATCCTCATGATATTCACAAAAGATGTGGAATACTAGACAAAAAGATACAAAAATTGCATAACAATTTGAAAGCTTTTAAGATCAAAAAAAAAATTAAAAGGTTGAATTAGATTGTGCAAATGACAATGTATAGCCATGGTTAATCAATTCTAAGAACATTAAGAAAAAGGTTAGATTTCAGGAAACATCTAGTTCATTATGGGAAGAAGAGTCTTTTGAAGAACAGGGTTATTCCAAAGACAGCTCAAGTAGAAATAATACTTATAACTTTTTTTCTACTCATACCAACCATACCATGTCATTCTCATCAGACCCACACAAAAATACAAAAGACAACTTGGGAACCACAAAGAAAAAAAGTGTCATGTCTGCATTTATCATGACATGAACTGTAATGATGATTGCTTATTAATTATGTTACTGTACGCCACAAGCTTATTGTAGAGGGCATATGTAGTGCTATATATATGTAGAGAATGTAGATCCTTGTATGTTATTATGTAGTGCTAAGTAATGCCCTACTGCATGTGAAACTATGTAAATGATGTGCTGCAATGTACAATGTATGGTGTCTTATCTGCTGCTGCATGCTCTCTCTGTCCTCTTGTGTACTGAACAGGTCTAAGTTAGCAGCTGCTGTTAGTAATGTTTAAGGGTTTTATTGTGTACCTTACTTGATTGAATATGTATCATATTATATGTATGCTGCTTGCATAGAATGTAGAGCAAGAGTAGTGGATTGCAGTATATGATTTGAGGTGAAAGGATGATGGGATAAAAACTGTTCTGTGAACAAACTAGGCTGTATAGGATGATAGGACAAGCTGGGAAAATTAAGGCAGTAAAAAGAACATTTCTTGGACTGTGCTTTGAAGGGGGGGCAGATGCCAAAATTGACCTTTGAAGGTTGTTTTATGATCTAACCTAAACTGGCAATAGGTGAAGGAGAGTTGTAGATAGTTTGGGATCAAAGAGAAACAGGAAGACCGGCTGAGGAAGTTAGCACCAGCCAGGTTGGAAGCAAGGGTAATAAAAAAGAGAACAAAGTGGGCAGAGGATGTTGCGTCTGGATAACATCAGGGACCTGATGAATTAATGAGACATAAGAATTCAACCAATCAATGTAATGCATTATCACTTGGATCTACATATGCTTTGTTTGGAGAACATTGGTCAGTTTCAGCCACTTAGGTAATGTTTGGTTTCAATCCGTACTTCCAAATAAAAGAACATTTTTGTCCACGTATGTTTCCACATTCCGAGTGTTCAAAAATGGAGACGGTTTAAGAGCCTGAGATGACAAAAAGCCAAAATTTGTTTTTAATTTATCCTTGCATCATTTAACATCAGCAGAGCAGTCTCTTTTGTATTTCGTCATATAAATTCTTCCAAATCCAGATTGGTTCATTCAAATTAATCAGACTAGTAAAACTCAGAGATATTTTGGTAAATCAAAATTCAAATGAAACTTTGTTCCCCAGGTATACAATCCACACATTTACTATTTTTGAGAACAAGATGATTAGTGATATTAACAAGAAGGAAAGATCTTTTTTTTTTAAAAAAAAAAAACTGCTTCAGCCTTACACATAAGAAATTCCTAATATTACATTCCTTAAGCAATAACCACAATAACAAGCCTGCAGATAAAGGGGAGCAATAGTAGTATTGGACAAACAGCACTATTTACAATTAGTCTTTAGACAACTGAATGATACTTACAGTAATTTAAAACTTAAAAGTGATCCCCCAATTCTTTTCAGTTTATTATTATAATCATGCAACAGTAAGCACTTCCCTTATGTTTTATTTATATCAAGTTGTCTAATTTTTTACATAATGAATGCCTGCATGTTCCAATATTCCACATTTTACCTAAAATTCATAAACCTGGTTTTCTACCTCCAGGCAGATTCATTGTGTCAAGATCAGGCTCTCTTCTCAAACTTTTAGCATCATATTTCGATTATTTTCTTACATCGCTTGTAACTGCTGTTCCCTTTTACATTAAGGATACCAGCCACTTCATTATAGACGTAGATAGTTTGAGAACTGATGGAAACACATGCCTGGTTACTTTAGATGTAAATTCTTTATACACATCTATCCCATATTTGGAGAATAGAGAATTGCACTCATGTTTGGTTATTTTTGCTTTCACATTCACAGTTACTTTTCTTCTTCCCCATTTTTTGTTAGATATTCTAGATATCGTAAAAAAAAAAATCAGCTTTCAGTCACAATTTTATTTACAAACTAAAGGAGTAGTGATGGATAGTCCAGCCAGCATCACTAACTTATATATGATCAGTTTGGAGAATTTGCATATTATTAGTTCTAACGTCAATCCTTTTTTTAAAAAAAATGTATTATGGCAGATATATTAATGACATTTTCATTGTTTTTTCACAATGAAAATCAGTGAATTCTTTTTCCCTCTGGATTAACTCCACCAATCCTCATATCAAATTTACATGACATTTCAACACTTAGGAAATCTCATCATTAGATGTTTTAGTGTATAATTGGGATTAACACTTTGCTGTTCAAATTCACCATACACTTGGACAGATATTCCATATTGCTTTTTTTTAAAGTTGTCAATTTAAAGATGACTTTACCTCTTTAAAAGAGGTTTGGCAAGGTGGCAGTATGAATGGTTGGCTGGCACAAGTCAACTGCAAGCTAAACTGCAAAATGGGGTGTAGAACCTGGCAAATAATGACAGATGTGATGCAATTTAACTCTTCAAGAGAAGGAGATAGGAGGAACTCAGCACTGACCTATTTCCAGCATCCAGTGTTTGATATATTGCAAGATCTTTGAAAATCAGGGAATAGAGACTGGAAAACCCGAATCACAGATGGGGCTGAGAGGGTTGAGGAGTAGCCACAGCCTTGCTTTTCAGCTAGAGATCAGCATCTAGAGCTGCCACCTCCTTTATAAGTAAACTCTTTACAAATGCCTTAAGATTACAACTAAAATTTGTTGAGTCCTAAAGATGATTAAGACTCATTAAAACTTCCAAGAGACCAAACTGGGAAATTTGAGAAGTATTACCTTGTTGCATTGTACAGAACCATTCTCATTATCACCAGAAGCCTGGTAACTTGGATAGGCTTGGAAAGACTCTTTTAGATAAATAGATAAGAGTTCAACATTGTTGACTCAGGAAAAGAACACAGAAGAAACCGAGATGGGAAGATCTGAGCATAAAAATACTCTAATGGAATGCCAGAGGCCTGGACTTCCCATATAAGTATAATCAAGTATCCCACCACTTAGAAAAATAGTTAGGTACTATTTGTATCCGGGAGACAACAACCACAGTAAACGACTAATTCACAATACTCCACAACCACTACCAGGTGAATGACCCTATTCATGAAACAAAAAATTGACTGCATATTCCAACAGTTTATATGACTATGCTGTCATACACTAACATTTTTGCTCAGTTTTAGCACTATAATCAGTTTAAGCATAAAGCAGAGGAGCTCAGAGAGTGCACTTTAAAGAAAATCACAGCACATCCTTGTCAATATGTCCAGGATATTTCTACAGCAGGAGGCCTTCTTACATTCTATCTTAAATCCAGATTCTGTCTGGACTCAACACACATTGGAATTGTTCACCATTTTTATAGAAGTGGTATGCTTGCTATGTTTGAAAAATATTCAGTAATCCAGTCTTTAGGATAATGAACATTGCTCCTTTAAGGATAAGTGAAACTGTTCAGACTTCGGGCACAGCTGTTAGCAATGGATGCATCAGGTTGACTAGGTTATTTTATACCAACTTAACAGGTTGGAAAGAGCCAGGAGTCGGTAAATAAGGGCTGATGAATTTATTGGTGTGTGGGAGCTTAAAAACAATTTTGGTCCTCGAATATACTTTCAAACATACTTTCCTATATACATGTGTATATGTTAAAGAAGTTAGCAAACCTACAATAAGAGATCATAATTAACCAAAATTCTTTGGCTTTCCTACAATGCCACCAAATGTGGTAGAAGGACCCTTTTTCATGTCATTTCCAACATTTCCCGTTATTACAATTATTATTCATTTTTACCAATTGAGCTGGGGTTGAGTGTCATCTGTAAAAGATTTTAAAATAATTTCCTTTTAAGTTGAAACATCTTGGAAATTTTTGACTCAAAATCTGTGCTTTCTCCCATTGGTCCACATTTATGGTATGCCCACTATCTTAGGCCCATTTAATCATGTTATCCTTCACAAGGTCCTGTTTTCTTTCTAAGTTTAATAACATTTTATAAATTTTGCCTAACCAATGGGTAACTTGAGGTTTTAATAGCTTATCAAATTCTGTTTCCTCTAAAGATATACCTGTTCACTTGACATCAATTTAAAATTTCTCTACAATCTGTCTGTACAGTAGGCAATATGACATATATCCTTGTAGGGTCAAATCTTCTTTTGTTTTTAACTGAACACAATTTCCTTCTAGTTTGAGTATGTCTTTATAATTAATCCATTTGTCTGGTTGGGGCTTTTCTAATCTGGGGAGAAACTCACAATGGTAACAAACAATAAAGACTTCTATTATATTTCAACCATACTCTCAGAAGAGTCTTTCTAATATAATCATAGAATCACAGAGTTGGAAGAGACCCCAGGAGCCATCGAGTCCAACCCCCTGCTATGCAGGAATACCCATCAAAGCATTCCCAACAGATGGCCATCCAGCCTCTACTTAAAAACCTCCAAAGAAGGAGACTCCACCACACTCCAAGGCAGCATATCCCACTTCTGGATAGCTCTAACCATCAGGAAGTTCTTCCTGAGGTTCAAGTGGAATCTCCTTTCCTGCAGCTTGAATCCATTGCTCCTTGTCCTAGTCTCTGGAGCAGGAGAAAACAAGCCTGCTCCCCCCTCAACATGACATCCCTTCAAATATTTAAACATGGCTATCATGTCCCCTCTTAACCTTCTTTTCTGAAGACGAAACATACTCAGCTCCCTAAGCCATTCTTCATAGGGCATGGCTTCCAGACCCTTCACTACTTTGGTCTGGACCTCTGGACACGTTCCAGCTTGTCGACATCCTTTTTGAACTGAGGTGCCCAGAACTGGACACAATATTCCAAATGAGGCCTAACCAATGCAGAATAGAGTGGTACCATTACCTCCCTCAATCTAGACACCATACTCCTATTAATGCAACCAAGAATCGTGTTGGCATTCTTGGCTGCCGCATCACACTGCTGACTTATGTTCAGCTTGTGATCTACCAAGACTCCTAGATCCCTTTCACACGTACTGCTATCCAGCCACGTGTCCCCCATCTTATATTTGTGCCTTCCATTTTTTCTGCCTAAGTGCAGGATCTTACATTTCTCTCTGTTGAAATTCATTTTGTTAGCTTTGGCCCAGCTCTCCAATCTGTCAAGGTCATTTTGAATTTTGATCTTGTCCTCTGGTGTATTAGCAACCCCTCCCAATTTGGTATCATCTGCAAACTTGATCAGATGCCCCCCACTCCGTCATCCAAATCACTGATGAAGATGTTGAATAGTATTGGGCCCAGGACAGAACCTTGTGGCACCCCACTAGTCACTTCTCTCCAGGATGAAAAGCAGCCATTGGTGACCACCCTTTGGGTTTGGTCAGTCAACCAATTACAAATCCAACTAACAGTAGCCCTGTCCAGCCCACATTTTACTAGCTTCTTTGCAAGAATGTCATGGAGAACTTTGTCAAAGGCCTTACTGAGGTCAAGATATGCTATGTCTACAGCATTCTCTTCATCTATCACACCTGTAACTCTATCATAAAAAGAGATAAAATTAGTCTGCCATGACTTATTTCTGAGAAATCCATGCTGGCTTTTAGCGATTACGGCATTGCTTTCTAAGTAATTACAAACTGACTGTTTAATGATTTGCTCTAGGATCTTTCCTGCTATTGATGTCAGGCTGACCAGGCTATAATTATTAGGGTCCTCTTTTTCCCCTTCTTGAAGATGGGGATGACATTTGCCCTCCAGTCTGTGGGGACTTCTCCTGTTCTATAAGAGTTCTCAAAGATTATTGCAAATGGTTCTGAAATGACTTCTGCCAGCTCTTTCAATATCTTTGGATGTAATTCATCTGGCCCTGGGGACTTGAATTCATCTAGTTTAGCCAGATATTCCTGTACAACTTCTCTACTTATTCTGTGCTGCATTTCCCTCACTTCCTCACCTGCTCACCTCACCCCAGATTGGGTACTTATATCCTTTTGGCAGAAAATTGAGGCAAAGAAGGTATTGAGTAGTTCTGCCTTTTCTCTCTCCCCCGGTCACCTTCTCCATGCAGTGATCCTATCATTTCCTTGTTTTTCCTTTTGCTGCGGATATATCTAAAAAAGCCCTTTTTCTTGTTTTTGATGTCTCTGGCAAGCCTGAGTTCATAGAGCGCTTTAGCTTTTCTGACCTTCTCCTTACTTCTCCTGGCTATTTGCTTGAATTCCTCTTTGGTGATTTCACCATTTTTCCATTTCCTGTACATGTTTAACACTTAGCTCAGCTGAGAGTTCTTCAGTCAACCATTCCAGTTTCTTTAGAGGCCTGCCATTTTTCCTTCTTATTGGCACAGTTTTCAATTGTGCCTTCAGTATCTCACTTTTAAGAAACTCCCATCCATCATGAACTCCTTTCTCTTTTAGTCTTCTTGACCATAGGATTTCAGCAAGTAACTTCCTAAGTTTAGAGAAATCAGCTTTCTTAAAGTTTAGGATGCGTGTCTGGCTACACTTGGCTTCTCCTTCCCTCTCAGTGACAAACTCCAAAAGAGCATGGTCACTCCCTCCTAAGGATCCCACCACCTCATCAACTAGGGCCCTTTCCACACGCGGAGGAAGCAACGTCCGAAACCACGCTAAAACAGAGCTTACCTGCAGCTGGGTAAGTCCATTGCCACGTGGAGCAGCACAAGTTCGCTGCTCCACATGCGTCAACATCCTGGGGCGTCCTGCAGCATCCAAAATGGCGGCTTCTGGCTGGCGTAGGCTCTCCACCAACCGGAGAAGCTCGCCAACCGGAAGCCCGCCCCCGGCCGGTCTGCAGGCACGCACTTGCGTGCACCTGCAAATCTACACCAGGCACTGCGACACGGCTGCACGGGACTGCACGCCCCGTGCTTTTTAAAAACCTCATGACAAGTGGTTTCTAAAAAGCACATGGCGTTGCCACTTCCGGTCGCCCCTGCGCAGATTGGGGTGTGGAACTACATAAAAGTAGTCCACCCCAATCCACTTTACGATGTAGACGACCTCTGTCAGAGGTCGCTCTACACCGTTTTTTAACCCCCATGTGGAAAGGGCCTAGGTCATCCCTGTTGGTCAGGATCAGATCTAAAATAGCCGATCCCCTTGTCATCTCTTCCACCTTCTGGACCATGAAATTGTCTGCAAGGCAAGCAAGGAACCTGTTGGACCTTGTGGCCTTTGCAGAATTTGACAACAAATATCAGGATAATTGAAATCTCCTATTAACATTAACAATGAACACATTAATGTTCATTGAACTCTTTATTTATAATATGTTTCTTATACCAGAGATAGGTATGTCATACATAATACAAATTGAATCCCTCATGTTTCAATAATCTTGTGTTTGACAAAGTCATCCAGTCAGTTAGCCATGATAAACAAGAAGCTTGAGAATAAAGTTTTAAATCCAGCAGGCCCATACCTCTTTCTTTCAAATCTTTCAGGTGTTTCCATTTAATTCTGGGTTTCCTCTCATTCCAAATAGATTTAGATAATTCTTTTTCCCTTATTTTAAAAGGTTGGTCATTCATTAAAATTGGTAAATTTTGAAATAGGAATATAAATTTTGGAAGGACATTCATTTTAATTGATGAAATTCTACCTAATAGAGACAATTTTAATCTATTCCATTTCCTAATATTCCATTCCATATCTTTTTATAGTTATTTTCATATAAATTGGAGTTGTTTTTAGAAATTATTATGCCTAAGAAACTAGACTTATTGGTTAATTTGAAACCTGATTGTTCTGATAATTCTGTTTCTTGATGACGAAACATGGTTTTAGTAATTAGTATAGATTTTTCTTTATTAACCCTGTAACCTGCAACTTCCCCAAAGTTTTGTAAGGTTTCCACAACCATTTGGATACTATCTAAGGGGTCTTCTAAAAGGATTATTAAATCATCTGCATACGCTTTTAGTTTATAGTGTTGGTCTCTAATAAGGGAGCTAGCTCTAATAAAAGGATTATTTCTAATTTTAAAATTTAAGATTTCAAAGCATATTAGAAAGACTAAACATGAAAGTGGGCATCCTTGTCTCAGACCCTGCCGTATAGAAAATTGTTTTGTTTTTTCTTCATTAATACTAATGCTTGCCCCCTTTGCTCTGTATAAATTGCCTTGCCCCAATTTATAAATGACTCCCCTACTTCCATCCTATTCAGAGATATATAGCCAATTGACATCATAAATAGCCTTTTTGGGATCCAAGAATATCAAAGCCAATTCTTTCTCATTATGCTTCTCGTAATATTCAATAATATCCAATAACATTCTTATATTGTGTTTTAAATATCTTCTTGGGAGAAAGCCATTCTGATCTTCATGTATCCAATTTTCTAGCATTTTTTAACCAATCTGCCAAAATAAACACAAAGATTTCATAATATATTTAATAAAGAGATAGGTCTATTTTTTTTTAATCTAACAGATCTTCCCCTTCTTTTGGGATCAAAATGATAGTCGATTCTTTCCAAGTGTTTGGAATTCCTTGCTGAAGTATTATATTTAAAGTTTGATGAAAAGGAGGGACCAAAATATCCTGCTGAGTTTTATAATAAACCACAAAAAAGCCATCTAGGCCTGGCGCTTTCTCTAACTTCAGATTTTTGATTGCATTAAACATTTCCATAATGGTGACGGGCTTATTCAATTCTTCCCTTTGGGGCTCTGTAGTTTTAGGAATTTCTATCTGATCTAGATAATTGTTTATTTTAACTCTTTGTCCTTTAGATGGCAGTTTATCTTTAAGTAGATTCTGAAAATAGCTAGTGAAAAGATTGTTAATCTTTTTTTTTACGACAATGGATTCTGTTCTTCCCTAAATTCAGGGATTAAATGCCTCTCTTTTTAATTTATATGATAACCATCTCCCTGGTTTGTTTGTACATTCAAAGAATTTTTGTGTTGTAAGTTTGATTTTTTTTCTCAATTTCTGAGACTGCAATCATCGATAATTGTTTATTCAGGGCTTTTATCTCATCTTGTAAATTGGGAGTCCTTAAAATGGTTTTTATGTTGCTCTTCCTTATGATGAAGTTCTTGTAAGATTTGCATTTCCTTTTCTTTCCTTACATTTTTCAAACCAGCCTTTTGCTGTATAAAGAACCCTCTCATGACAGTTTTACTGGCATCCCACACTGTTTGGATTGTTGTACCCTCATCCAAATTGTTTTTTTTTAAAAAAAATTATTTAAATTCTATTTTTTCTTTTCGATCACTCCTTCATCCTTTAACAGATTAGCATTTAATCTCCACTGAAATGTTTTACTTGTGTTTTGGAGTGTGAGAAGCAAAGGGTTGTAGTCAGAGAGTGTTCCTGGGAGAATTTCTAACTTTTCAATATGCCTAATAAAGATTTAGAGGTGAGAAACGTGTCTATCCTTAACCAAGATTTATATCAGTCAGAGAAATATGTATAAGCCTACTCCAGTCCATATTTTTCTATCCAAACATGTGTCACTGCCAAATTATCCATTAAATTAAAAAAAGATTTTGGTAATCTACCTTGATTTTTACTCTTTATATTTAATTTACCATTATCATTTGATCTGTCTGCTAAAGGGTCAAGGACACCATTCAATCAACCATTAGTAAAATTTCCTGATAATCAAGATCTAATAATGCATCTATTATTATTTTTTATAAAATTTACTTTTGTTCTTCAGTGAAGCATAAACGGCCACTAGCTGCCACTGACTCCTTTAAGTTTGGAGTTATACAGGTTGTGCATACTAAACAATTCTTCAATCTTCCAATTGTTCAATGTAACATAGGCAAGAGAGTTTTTGGATATTCAAGACAAAAACTCCAGTTCCTTTCAGTCAAAATGATAAATTAGACTATACTTGCTTCTTATAAGAATCTCTGAATCAATGGAATGGGCTAGCAGTTACATGCTTGCTACCACTTCATGATGATAAGTTGGTCCTATCACCAATAAGAAAGTGGGTCAGTGTTGCACCCGTGCCTCTGCATATACAGGTGAATAGAATTAATCAAGTTTGTTATTTAGGCTACATGAAGGCTTACTCTCAATTAGGTTTGGAGAATCCACATAATGGTAGCATACACTATAGAGATTTTGAGCAGAAGTCTTACCTGTATCTGTAAGGTAAGGTATTCTGTAAGGTATTATTACAGACCAGGATCATCTTGTTTGTTTGCAAGAAACAGATGGGAATCTCAGAGATATCGTTATGTAGCAGTTATAGACAACCGCACCTGATTTGAAGTTAAATTAGGAAGATCTGGAGAGAATACATTACCTGGGTAGACGTGGAAAAATGTTTCCAAGGAATATTGTGATTAGATTCAATAACTTTTTTAAAAAGGAAATATTTATGAAAGCTGTGAGACAAAAAGATAAGAGCCTTCCCTCTGAGCTTACTTTTGTGTGTGTGTAAGTTCTTTAGATATAACATAGCCTAACAAGGTAATAACTAGGAAAGTAAAATTAGCAATAAGATAATGGTGTCCAAGAGGGGATTGAGTTAGAAGAACAGGGACTTTGGTACAGAAATAAGTAAATCAAATGTGCCATCTTCTGGGAAACGGGGTTAACTGAAGTGATACAGAGTTCAGTATTAGTTTAGTATATTAGTATACTAGTAACATAGCTAATATTGTCATGGAATCAAAGCACAGAACCCTGGGAAAATGCTCAGACTACTGCAAGGCATTGCATCATACTCCAGCAGTGTGTATTGCAAGACATTGCATCATGTACTGGAGTGGTGTGGAAAGTGTACAGGGTAGTGTGCATACCCCTGTAGCTCATTGGATGTAAATGTGTATGTAAGGCAGCTACATCCAGTTCATTTTGTCGTTTGACCAAACCTGGTGCCTGGCGTAAGCTTTTGTCAGTCTGTCTTGTGTTCTTCTACATATCAGAACCCTGAAGCTAACATAAAGTGCCTCCTGCTTGGAAGTAAGCTTCTCTGTGTGAGTATCCTTCTTGGGAGCAGGATTGCTGCTGTCGGTTTGCTGAGAACCTTTTTTTACGCTGTGTCTCTGTGGGGGTTGATTCTCCCATCATCCTTCCAACAAATATTTCATAAACCCTCATCCAACATTTGAATCTCTTTTTTATTCTGATATGAAAATACTATCTTAATTGATTTATACTCCTTTGATATAATCTTACATTTTTCTCTATAGTCTTATATATTTATGCATTTATAGATTTATACATTGACAATTGATATTATAGCATAAGTATTTTTGCCTGACAGCTTAGACACTTAAGTAATTATTAATTTGTATAGAGACATCTAAATATTGTGATAGGTATTGATATATTGATTCTCGTCTTGTAGTCTGTGGTGAGTGAAGGAATAGTAGTATGTTATATAAGGAATTATTAAATGCTTTAGGAATTTAATAAATCATAGCAGATAGATATGGCGGCAAGAACCAGGAAAGCGACTGCACTCTCACAAAGTAGTTCACTGGATCTTCAACAAGAAACTACACGATCTAACACAGTAGTAGTAGAAGAAATTAAGAAACTTGGAATGCAGATAAGAGAGGAAATGAAACATTTAATGAGAGATTTAAGAACAGAAATCCATATGGATCTTCAAGAGGAACTGAAAGATATTCGAGAAAAGGTGGAAACAATTACCAAAGATATGACAGAGATTAGTTAAAGAATTAAAGAACCGCAAGCTAAAGTACAAAAGATAGAGCAACAAGTTAATCGAGTGGAGGATATACTAAAAGAGGAAATAACAAGATTCAGAACAGATACAAAATTAAGATTTAGAGGGAAATGCTTGAAAGTTCAAGGCTTAAGAGAACAACCAAGAGAAAATCTCGTTGAAACAGTAATACCTATTTTGGCTGAATTCATTGGCTGGGAGACAGGCCAACTGGACTTGGAAGTGGACAAACTATATAGAATTAACTTAATTGTTGCCACCAAGAAGCATCTTCTCAGAAATATAGCTGTTTATTTCATTTGAGAAAGAGTCAGAGGCTTAATTCTCCAGCAAAGCTATAAAAATAAATTAATTGTGAATGAGAAGGAACTGCAAATCCTTAAAGACATCCCTCCAGAGGTTTTGAATAAAAGAAGAAAATATCTTGAAATGAATTGATGCAGTATCTTAGGCATAAACAAATTAAGATATAAATATGGGAAGGAAGAAGGTGTCATTTTTTTCAATGCATCATAGAAGATGCCTGATAAATACAATACAAAAGGCAAAAGAATTTTTAAATAAATATGGTGATCCACATGATTCTGTTAATACCGAAGCTGACTGTTCAGAAGAAGGAAGGAAACCAGATAAAGACCCGTGTAGGGAAATGAAGGAATGTGAATCCCAACTAAGACCTCATCAACAGAAAAAAGAAGGAGAAATTGAAGAAATTGAAGAAGCTAATGAAGAAAACATAGTTTTAAATCAGAAGGGAATTTTTCTTAAAAAAAAGAGAGAGAGAGAGCACAAAGAGGTTCAACTAGCAGTGTGAATAGTGAATCGGAAAATAACTAGTTTTAATTTAAAAGTAAGTTTGAAGAAGATTAGTGTATTTCTTAAGAAATGAGTGTAAAAAATACTCTGTTGGAATGTAAATGCTTGAATTCTCCTACTAAAAAGAAAAAAAACCCATTATTTAGAAAAACAGAAACTAGACATTATATGTATTCAAGAAACACATATGCTAGACAAAAATTACAAATATTTAATCAACAATAAATTAAGTAATTGTTTTGCATCATGCAATGAGAAGAAGAAAAAAGGAGTGGCCATCTACATTAACAAAAATATAGAAATAAAGAAATTTTGAAAGATTTGAAGAGGGAATTCATTGTGGTGGAATTACAAATAGATAACTCAAAAATATTGTCGCTTGTTGTCTATACACCTTCAGTGAATAGACAAAATTTCTTTAGGAAAATCTCAGATCTAACAATCGGCATGGATTATCAGAAGATGATTTGGATGGGAGATTGGAATGGCATGACTGACCCTGTTTTAGATAGAAATCCCCCCTCCAGCCTAAAAAGATATGGAAACAAGGGGAAATATCAAAAATATTCAATGATTTAACAGAGACCTTATCACTAGGTAGATGCATAGAGACATAAGTATAGTAACTCAAAGGATTTCGAAGAGACAAAAACCATGGTCCAGGTTTGACCTTATTTGGTTATCTAAGACATTAACAAATTCAATCCATGAAATAGAGATAGTACCAAGGAACTTTTTGGATCATAGTCCAAAACTTTTGAAACTGAAAAGAGAAAAAAAAATTTTTCTTGAAGACTGAACAATTGGTTACTAAAGAATGAAGAAATAGTTAATGAAGCAAAACAAGAACTACATCTTTTAATGAACAATATGAATAAAGGGACCTCAGTGCATATTGTCTGTGATGCAGTGAAGGCATATATGAGAGGGGGTTTTTTTAATCAAAAATGACATTATACTCATGGAGAAAAAAGAAACAACAAGAGCAAAAAGAAATTGGCCATGTTAAAAGAGAAAGAAGAAATTCTGAAGAAGCATCCTGGTTACAAAGGTGTCAAGAATGATGTTAAAATACTACAGAAACAATTATCTACTTTCTTGATCAAGGAAATTGAAACAAAATTAAAATATATTAAACAGTGGAATTTCGAGCTCATAAACAAGCCAGGTAAGTGGCTAGTGTATAAACTAAGGAAAAGGAAAGAAACACTATATCACAAATAAGAGAGGGTGGGCACCTACTTACAAATCAGAAGCAGATAAATCAGACTTTTCAAAAGTACTTTGCAGAGTTACCCCAGAAGATAAAAAGAAAGATCCAGCACTATCTAGAGCTGAAAAGAATTCCCAGAATAACAAATTCTCAAAAACAAGAACCAAATCAGAGGATCTCCCCACAAGAAATAATATAAGCAATATCTAGACTTAAAATTAATAAACTACCAGGTCCTGATGGTTTTATGGAATTATTTTAGAAAACTTTTGAGGATGACCTGATCATGCCACTATTGGACATCATGAATCACTTACCACCATCCTGAGGCATAGCAAACATCACCCTTATCCCCGAAGAGGGCAAAGATACATTTGAGATCAAAAATTATCGGCTGATCTCACTTTTAAATATTGTTTTTAAGATATTCACTTCAAATTCTAGCCAAGAGACTTTAAAAAAATATTAAGGGAACAAACAGGGGGTTTTTTGCTGAAAAAGTCTTTGAAAGATAACATAAGGACAATATTGGACATCATAGAATATTATGAAGCTTTCCCAAATAAGGACTTAGCATTGATTTTTATCAATGCTGAAAAGGCATTTGACAATCTGAATTGGCAATTTATCCTAGAAGTTGTTGGGAAAGGTTTGCTGGACCTTTGGTCCAATAAAATACTTATGATGTGCATGTGGAATGCACCTGGGGAATGACTGCGCATGTCATGAGGTAATCCCCTTGGGACAAAAAGCTGAGTCACAGTCTAATGTAACCAGGATAAGGGGTTACATCAGCCATGGGACATGAAATCCTGGTTGGGGTTACATCAGCTAGTCCCTGTGTATATAAGGGGATCTAGCCAACATTTCTCTTGGTCTGCCTGATTGCTGGCCGGAGGCTTTGCCAGGGCGTATCTCCACTTGATGTGTTGATAATGGAATGCTGAATCTCTGTTGGAGGATCTGCAAATCCTGTACATATGCCTATATTGGAACAGATTACTAAAAGCCTCCAGGTATCCTTGGAAGACAATACTGTGTGATAGTGTTCCTTAGTAGGTGAGTTTTGGGGTCAGAGCAGTGCTGCATATCATACTCTGCTGCACACACTTTTGTTGCTGTGTTTATCAAATCTGCTCCATGCATTTTGTTTTGCACTTGACTCTGAGCCACGTTTGGTCAGAGCTCAGTGGAATGAGGGAAGATTTATCATGTTTTGCATAAATCCTATCATCTACCATCCCTCCCCATCAGTAATGAAGAGAATAGATCTGGGCAGAAACTATATAAACTGGATTGAGACAATTTATAAAAATCAAACAACCAATACTGTGATAAATGGAGAAAAATCTAATATGATAAAGGTATGTGCTAAGGCACTACTTTTTTTGATGGCATTAGAAATCTTAAATAGGGAAATAAGAGATAACTCCACAATTAAAAGGATACAAATTAAAAATCAGTAATATAAACTGAAAACCTTTGCTAATGATCTAGTAATAATTTTGGATGATCCTTTAAAAAATATACAGGAATAATTAGGAATCTTACATGAATTTGGAGATTGTGAAGCATTCAAAATTAATAAGAAGAAAATGGTTATGCTGACCAAGAACATTACTGAAAAACTATCAAGAGGAACTGGAGCAAATGACTAATTTTCGAATAGAGAAAATACTAGATATTATTATCATCATCATCAGATATTATTATCAAAAATAAAAATTCAGATTTATATGAAAATAATTATAATCAAGTTTGGGGAAAAACAGAAAACCTTAAATGGTCTAAGCTAAATTTGTCATTATTAGGTCATTATAGTCTCCTCCATTAACATGAACATTCTTCCAAAAATGATGTTTCTTTTTCAAAACCTGCTAATTATAAAACAGGAAGAACCTTTCAAGAGATGGTATAAGGATATCAAAAAATATGTATGCAAGGGGGAAAAAACAGAATTAGGTGGAGCGCTTTGTAAAATGCCAGAGATAGGGGTAGACGAGGTCTTCCAAATCTAAAATTATATCACCACGCATGTGCAAATACATTGGTGTTAGATTGGTTAAATTTTAAAAAGAGAAGAATGTTGCAACTCACAAGCTGTAACATTAAATACTGTTGGCATGCCTGCATTTGGTATAATAAAGCTATTGATGTTAAGGAATTCAATAACCATATTATATGAAAATCATTGTTGAGAATTTGGAACCCATATGAAAAAGTATATGTTAAGATTCCACGATGGAGATCTATTCAAGAAGCTTTTTTAAGCAAGTCCAAGCCCCAAAAGAGAATTGGTTGACAAATGAGGATGTATCATTTAGTAAACATGATATTTTCTTATCTTTTTCAGAATAGAGTAGAATCTTTATTATGGTCATAGACCAGCACAGGTAAAAAGGGGATGCAGAAAAGGATAAAAGCACAGGTCAAAAGGAGGCAAGATGGCGACGAAGTAACAATTACTGAAATAACCTCCCAACATAATCTGGCCCCATCATCTCTATACACATCAAAATGCCTTCCAGAGACAAGAAAAGAAACCGGACCAGTCCCAACAATAACATGGGAACTCAGGAATCCCACAAAGTGGAGAAACAGATGAGGATTGACTCACTTTTTTCAGCAGTAGAGACAACACAAGCCGTGAGTAAGAGATATGAAACCAAAGCTACTTTTTCACTCCCTAAATCGCCAAAGAAATCTGAAGTAAGCAAAACAGCCTTCCCAGTCCTTCAAAACTTAAATATAAACTACTCCTTGGAAAAGGAAGATAAGGGGGATACAATAAAAACAGAAATAAACTCTCGGGACTTGCTGGCAATATACCCCACAATAATTTTGCTCAGCCTTTCTCTAAAGTCTGCCTACTGTCTGCAGAAACTTTGATTCTTATTCTGCAGAGATTAAATGATATAGCAAACAAAGTGGAGCAATTCCAACAAGCCAACTGTTAAACTGTTACAGCAGAGCAATTGACTACTTACCTAGCCCAAGAGCAACCAAACACATTTTTCTGACCTTCAGTCAGGCCTATGTTCCTAACAGACTGATACAAAAGAGTGAGTTTCTTTGGCAAACGTTCTATATAAAAACTATCAGTCTTTAAGGATCAAACAGTTCGTTACCTCATTTCGGGAGAACCAACACACAGACATAACCCTGCTGATAAAAGATGTAAGAAACCAGGCAATAAAACTACCAACCAAGACCAGGAGCATTCTGTAATGGAGGTTGCTCAGGCTATTAATCAAGAAATATTTATACCAAGAGAAAAACTTATAGATACACACTCTGACAACCCAACAAAAATCTAACATGAATCCAGCCCCACAGAAATCTCCTCCCTCTCCACGGACTTGCACAAAGCTGTCAGTACATTAGACGGATGATATTTTCAAACCTTTAGATGAATTGAGAAAAGGAGATTTCAAAAGCAATTGGTTTTTATATAGACAAATATAGGGTTGACCTATGCATTTGTGAAGCCTGAGTTTATTATTAGCATCAAATTGTCCTTTTATATGTACCTAGAGTACTAAGTCAAATCAACCTTGAATGTACTATAATGTATCATAATCCCTTTCTCTTCATGTAGTTTTCTTTATTAAGGAAAAGAATTCTGTACTATTTTCTATTACAATACACATATAAAAGTTTCGTCTTGTATTTTAACGAAATTTTTTTAAAAGATTGAAGAGTATATAGGGATTGTAAAAAATGAAATTTGTAATATTAAGACATTTTAAACTTGCAAATAAAGCTGGCAGAGGTTAGCATATAGACTTGAGAAAGAAAAACATCTGATCTTAGAAATCAGAGAAGGAAATACAGCAGTTAAGAAATTAGAATTATAAAAAGCCTTTGTCAACTATTTTGGGAAACTTTTTAAAGAGGCAGAAAGAACACATGAGAAGTTGGACAAAACAGGTAAATATTTAGAAGAAGGAGAGATCCTAACTATTTCAGAACTGCAAACAATGAATTAAACAAACGAGTCTTGAAAATGGAAATAGTAAATGCAATTAAAAAAATGGAAAATGGAAAGCATTGGGTCCTGACCGATCTACAAATTTACATTATAAACATTTTACAGATCAACGTATAAATCCCATTTCTGGAAGTAATGAATATTGTGACTGAAGATTTTAAACCGACATCATGGGGTGAAGCTAATATCACATATGTCAAACACAAGGCCTGTGGGCCAAATCCGGCCCACCAGGCCATTTCATGTGACCCTTGCACCTCTCCTGCAGCTGCAGCACTCCCTCCACCTGGCCAGCGCAATCCTCAAGTCTTGCTGTCAGAGCATTGCCGTGGGTTACCATGACAACGCTCTGCACAGCTTGCTAGAATTGGACAGAGGAGCAGTCAGAAGTAGAAGTAGAACACAAGCGCTGGCTGCTGGGCCTCTCTTTAGAATAGTGGCAGCCAGGAGCCCACAATGTGGGGATCGGGCTCACCAGTTACAGAGAGGGGCAAGGGGACAAAAAGATCCATAGGGGAAGGAGGAGCAGAAAGAGGCACAGAGAGGGTATGGGGAGCAGAAAGTGGCACACTTTGGACATACTGACCCATTCTATGTCACTTTACAGAGGTACAAGGACCATAAACTATAATCAAATAGCCCCAAAATGTCCAAGAAAAGAAAAGTTGCTGCAGAGGGAAGGCAATTTAATGACAGATGGGAATGCAAATACATGTTTGTGCTCAATGGAGACAAGCTAGTATGTCTTCTTTGCTACGAGGTAGTGGCAGTGCTGAAGGAATACAATTTACGGGGGGGAAGAAAAATGACATAGCACACGGTCGCATCTCGCACAGCTGTGAGATTGATGACTGGCACCTGGGAGGTTTCTAGCCCGTTTTGACAGAGAAGAAACGAGGCAATTGTCTCCCTAAGGAAGGGGGATTGTGGGGCGACTTGATATGAAAGCAGACACAAAGGAGATGATGACAGAAATAAAAAAGGATGTTAAAGAAATGAAGAAAGAATTAGAAAGCTTGACAGGAAGACTAGAGAATGTCACAAAGGAGGTGAGGAACACTAATAAACGTGTGGAAGAGGTACAGGAGAGGACAACTACATTGGAGAAAAGGACTGGGGACCTTGAAGGCACAGTCGAGCAGGTGGTGAGATGGAAAACATTAGCAGAAATCAAATACAGGGAAAGATGTATTAAGATTCGAGGTCTGGAGGAGGAGGAAGGAGAAGACTTCTATAAACAAGTTGTTCCAGAATTGGCGAGATTCCTGGATTGGTCAATTGATCAAATGGACGTTGAGATAGATTGGATTTTTAGGATTAGCTCAATGATTGCCCGAAAAAGGAAGGTTCCAAGGGACATCGTCGTTTATCTAGTACGAGAGAGAGTGAAAGAGCTGCTAATACAATGGAGTTACAATAACAAATTAATAATAGAAGACACAGAGTTAAAACTTTTTAAAGATGTCCCGTCTAAGATATTGAAGAAGTGAAAAGATTATGCGCACCTGACACAAGAATTGAAGAATAAAGGAATCCTGTACAGCTGGGGAAAATTCGAAGGAGTGATATTTACATATCACCAAAAAAGACATGTAATAAATACGATATATAAGGCTGAGGAATTCCTAAGAAGATTTAAAGAAGATGAAAAAAGAGGAAATGACAGAGATACAAGATTAGGAGAAAAGAAGGGTGACAAGAAGAAGAGAAGGTCCAAAATCTCCCTCAGCGAAAGACGAAGATAGTCCAAAAGCAGTTAGACAACAACTACCTCGGGAACTGGATAAACAGGAGCAAGAAGAAATAAGAGCAAGAGGAAGTAGAACAAGAAGAAGAAGGTGAGCGAGAGGAGACAGGGGAAAAGATCTCTATAGAATCGGAAACAGCAGAGTAAGGTGAGTAAATCGGTTAGGCAGAATTTGGGTACGATGAAGGTTAAATTAATTTCTTAGAATATTAGGGACCTAAATTCAATTATAAAAAGGAAAAGAATATTTCGGTATCTGGAGAAACAGAAGGCAGACCTTTATTGTATTCAAGAGACCCATATAACGAGGAAGGGAACGTTTGTATTAAAGAATCAAATGTTGGGAAACGCATTTACATCAGGAATCGATAAAAAGAAAAGAGGGGTAGCATTATATGTAAATCCTAAATAAGGTGAAAGAAGTGGTAAATGATCCCCAGGGTAGATTTATAGCAGTTGAAGTAAAAGTATTAAATATGGCAATCTTAGTTGTTGGTATATATGCCCCACTTGAAAAAAAAAGTGATTTTTATGAAAAAAAAATTTGGGAAAATAAGTGAGGTTGATGCTCAGAATATTATTACCATGGGAGACTGGAATGGGGTCACCCATTCTGAGATAGATAGAACAGCAAATAAAAAGAAACACAGAAATGAGAGGAAGCTGCCTAAAGTCTTTAATAACATGATGGAGAATTTAGCCCTAGTAGACATATGGAGGAGCCTGTACGGAAACTGGAAAGAATACACTTACTTTTCAGATGTACATCATACATGGTCAAGAATTGACATGATCTGGTGCTCCAAAACAATTATTACACAAATTAAAAAGATGGAAAATCTGCCTATGATGAGTTCTGACCACGCCCCACTGAGTGTGACTATAGAAAGTCGAAAGAGGGAACATAGATGGAGATTGCAGGATAAACTATTAAGAGATGAGACTATTGTCAAAAATGGTAAGCAGGTGCTCGAGAGTTATTTTACGGAAAAATCTAAATAAGGGGGTCCCACTAAATACAGTTTGGGAGGCTAGTAAAGCCATTATGAGGGGTTATTTGATTCAACAAGAGATAATTTTAAGAAGAAAAGGAAAGGAAAGAGAAAAAGTGCTGACCGCAGATATAAAGCAACTAGAAGACACTTTAAATGTTACACCAAGTGATATAAAGCTGTTGGACAAATTAAAGGTACTACATAAACAGTTAGAACGTCTAAACACACATGAAGTAGAAAATAAATTAAAATTTATTAAGCAGAAAAATTTCTTTTTAGCTAACAAAACAAATAAATGGCTGGCATACAGGTTACGAAAGGAGATAGAGAATCGGATAATCTCACAAGTAACGGAAAACAACAGGTTAGTAACAAATCAGGATGAGTTAAAAAGGGTATTTGAGAATTATTATGGGAACTTATATTCAGATTTGGGAATGAGTGTAAATAAAAAGGAAAAGATGGAACAGTACTTAAGTGATAAGATATTACCAAAAATAACAGAGGATCAGAGAGCTGAATTGAATCGATCCATTACTAAAGAAGATGTGTTTCAAGCCATTCAAAAGCAAAAATTAGGGAAGACCCCTGGACCGGACGGATTTAACGCACTTTACTATAAGACGTTTCAAGAGCAGTTAGTTGAGCCATTACGGGAGGTTATGACAGGTTTGGGGAAAAATATGTGCCCTCCCTCTTGGGAGGAAGCAAACATTTCTTTGATTAAAAATGAGGGTAAAGATCTGAGGGAGGTTAAGAATTATAGGCCTATCTCTTTACTGAATTTAGATTATAAAATCTTTGCAACCATATTAGCCGAAAGATTAAAAAGAGTCATGGCAGTAACGATACACTCAGATCAGAATGGTTTTTTTACTAGGGAGAATGTTAAAATATAATATTAGGACAGTCTTAAACATTGTAGAATATCTTCATAGACACAATGACAAGAAGATGGCTATATGTTTTTTAGAAAAAGCTTTCAACAGGGTAAATTGGGAGTTTTTGTTGCAAGTTATTAAAGCTGTAAATTTAGGTCCGATGTTTATGGGATGGATTACGGCCATATATAAGGAACAAACAGCAAAAATTATTGTGAACAGAGAGGCGACTCGAAGTATTAAGATTACCAGAGGCGTGAGACAAGGATGCCCTCTGGCACCTCTATTGTTCATCCTCATGTTAGAAATTCTAAATAATAAAATCAGGGGAGACATACAAATTAAAGGAGTTAGGATTAATAAAGAAGAATATAAACTCAGTGCACATGCTGATGATTTAGCCATTATCTTGGAGGATCCTACTCTGAGTATGGAAGCACTGATTAATGAATTAGCAAATTTCAGTTTCTTCTCCAGCTATAAAATAAATACTACCAAAACCAAGATGATTCTTAAAAATATAAATACCCAGGAGGAACAAGAGTTGATAAACAAATCAGGATTTACGGTTGCAAAAACAGTTCGATATCTAGGCATTAATATAACAAAAAATAGTATAGATTTATTTGATAATAATTATAAAAAGTTGTGGTCAGAAATAAAAGTTGAGCTTAGTAAATGGCAAAAGTTACCGCTTTCCTTATTGGGTAGAATCTCTGCAATTAAAATGAACCTATTGCCCAAAATTAAGTTTTTATTCCAAAACTTTCCAATAATTTTGAATGATAAGCCCTTTAAAGGATGGGAACAGGATTTAAGAAAATTCACATGGAACGGAAAGCAACCTAGAATTAAATTTAAAGTTTTAGAGGACAGCACGAGGAGAGGCGGACTGGGATTACCTAATCTAAGATTATATTATCATGCGAATGGGCTAGAATGGTTGAGGGAATGGATAGCTTTGAGAAACTCCAGAATCTTGACCCTAGAGGAGGAACATTTATATTTTGGCTGGCATGCCTATATATGGTATGGCAAATCGGCTATTGATAGGGAATTTAGAGACCATTACCTCAAGAAGGCTCTAATTTCAATCTGGATGAAATATAAAAGGAAATTATATCTAAGAATACCATTATGGGTTTCACCTCATGAAGCGTTTTATCAAAGGGAAATTCCTAAGCCCGGTCACTGGCTTACATACAAGGATATGAACAGGTTGCTTACCTGTAACTGTGGTTCTTCGAGTGGTCATCTGTGCCATCATACACTAGGAGCTTTAGCGCCTGCGCGGTAGCGTTCGGAAACTTCTAGAGCTTGTTCGCTTGGCGGGAACCCCTCCCCCACGCCGGTACTGCGCATGCTCCTCCCGCCGAGCAACGGTCTCTCCTCAGTTCTGTCGTCCGCCGTAGAACCTACAGGGACCTGAGAAAGAGGGGAGGAAGGGCGGGTGTGTATGATGGCACAGATGACCACTCGAAGAACCACAGTTACAGGTAAGCAACCTGTTCTTCTTCTTCGTGGTCTCTGTGCCTTCATACACTAGGAGACTGTGTAGCTTACCGGTCGGACGGCGGGTCAGGTCCTACAGCACGGAAGCCAACACCTCACGTCCAAACCGGGCATCTCTGCGCGACCGGCAGTCGAGCCTGTAGTGGCGCACGAAGGTCGACGGTTGGGACCAGGTCGCCACACGGCAGAGTTCATGCAGGTCAACTCCTCGCAGGAGGGCCGCAGAAGTAGCCACAGCTCTGGTGGAGTGGGCTCGAAGCAGGACTGGCGGAGGCTTCCTCGCGAGCTCATACGCCAGTTCAATAGTCCGTACCACCCACTTGGAGAAGCGCTGGGTGGACACTTTGAGGCCCTTCCGACGTCGCCCATAGCAAACAAAGAGATGCGGCGTCTGTCGGAAGGAAGCAGTCCTGTCCTTGTAGAAAGCCAATGCCCGACGCACGTCCAGGGAGTGGAGGGACCGCTCCAACGGTGTCGTCGGGTTCGGGAAGAAGGCAGGCAGGATGATGTCCTGGTTGAGATGGAAACTGGACACCACCTTTGGCAGGAACGAGATGTCAGGTCTCAGGACCACCTTGTCCCTGTGGAAGACCGTGAAGGGCTCATCGGAACGAAGAGCTGTGATCTCACCCGCTCGCCTCGCTGAGGTCACCGCTACCAGGAAGGCAGTTTTCATTGTCAGGAGCCTGTCATCCGAGGTCGCCATCGGCTCGAAGGGCGGCTTCGTCAGCTGCGAGAGCACCAGCGAGAGGGACCACGGCGGTAGCGGCGGCGATACCGGCGGGTAGAGATGATGAAGTCCTTTCAGGAACCGCTTAACGGTATCGTTCCTGAAGAAGGCCGAGGCAGCAGATCGTGGCGGTTGGTATGCCACGATCGCGGAGAGATACACCTTCAGGGATGGAAACGCCAGGCCCTGTTGCCGGAGGTGCAGGAGGAAGTGCAGGACGGTCGAGAGCCCCGCGGGCGATACCGGCTCACTCCTCTCGTTAGCGAAGGTCAGGAAGCGTCGCCACTTGTATTGATAGTTGCGACGGGTGGATTCCTTCCTGGCCGCGACGAGGACGGTACCGAGTACGGGATCGTCTAGTGCGATATCCTCCAGGCATGGAGGGCCAGGCGTGGCAGGTCCGGATGGAGGACTCGGCCGCCGGAGTGGGAGAGCAGGTCCGGTGTCGGTGGCAACCGGAGCAGGTCGCCTCGTGCGGCTTGTAGCAGGGGTGCGAACCAATGTTGCCTCGGCCAGTACGGGGCTACCAGGATCGCGTCGGCTCGGTCGGCAAGGATCTTCGATATCGTCCGGCCGAGCAGCGGGAACGGCGGGAACGCGTAGAGGAGTTCCCCGGTCCACGGAAACTGGAAAGCGTCCCCGATGGAGGCGCGATCGTGGCCCGCTCTGGAACGGAATCGGCGACACTTCGCGTTTTCCCTGGTCGCGAAGAGGTCGATCGATGGTTCGCCCCAGCGGTCCCGAATCAGTCTGAACGCCTCTCCGGAGAGAGACCATTCGTGATGGGATGAGGTGTCCCTGCTGAGGGCGTCTGCCGTGGTGTTCTCCTGCCCGGCCAGGTGAACCGCCACGGGATGCGTGTGCAGGCGAATGCACCATTCCCACAGGTCGAGCGCGATGTCGAGCAGGGTCGTGGAATGAGTCCCACCTTGTCTGTTGATGTAGCAGACAGCGGTGGTGTTGTCCGTCAGAATCAGGACCGTGCGCCCCGCCACGGCATGGCGGAACGCCCGTAGGGCTTTCCAGACGGCGAGCAGCTCCAGCGCGTTGATATGGAGAGCGGTCTCGTCGTCGGTCCATCTGTCGCGGACTCTGAGATCGCCGCAGTGGGCACCCCATCCATACAGGGAGGCGTCGGTCGTTACCGTCACCTTCGGTGTCGGCTGTTGGAAAGGCATCCCCGACATGAGATTGCATCGCGACTGCCACCATCGGAGGGATGAGCGGACGTCTCCCGGCAGCTGCAGTCGGAGTGTCTGTTCGTCTCGCAGGGGGTCGAATATGCGGACGAACCAGTGTTGAAGAGGTCTTGCTCTCAGCCTGGCGAGGTATGTCACAGCGGTCGTCGCAGCCATGTAGCCCAAGAGCTGCTGGACGCTTCTCGCAGATAACGTCGGGGCCGTACGAGCATGAGCGGCGGCCCGGATCAAGGTTTGTGCTCGAGACTCTGGTAGGTACGCCCTGGCGGAGGTCGAGTCGAGCGTCGCCCCGATGAAGTCCAAGATCCTCGCCGGCTCGAGGTGGGACTTCTTCGGATTCACTCGTAGACCAAGGCGGGTCAGGAGTGACAACGTCATGTGGACGTCGTGGTAAAGTCTCTGTTTGCAGGACGCCACCAACAGCCAATCGTCGAGGTAGGGGAAGACGGAAGCGCCCTTCGTCCGCAGGTAGGATACCACCGGGGCCATGCACTTGGTGAAGACCCTTGGGGCAGTCGAGAGTCCGAACGGCAGCACCTTGTACTGGTAACAGGTGTCGTCGACTGCGAAGCGGAGGTACCGTCTGTGCTGCGGGCGAATGGCGATATGGAAGTATGCGTCTCGGAGATCGATGGAGGCGAACCAGTCCCCTCGATGTAGGAAGGGCAGGATCGACGGTATCGTGACCATCTTGAACCTTTTGGGGCGGATGTAGTAGTTCACCCCTCTGAGGTCTAGGATCGGCCGGAGGGTACCGTCGGCTTTCGGTACCGTGAAGTACCTGGAGAAGAAGCCGGTGGTCTTGGCCTCTTGCGGGAGCCGCTCGATCGCCCCTTTCTGGAGGAGGGATTGGATCTCTTCCAGGAGGGCCAGACTCGACGGCGTGGAGTAGTAAACGCCGCGAGGAGGAATATCGAGAAACTCGATGGCGTAGCCAAGACGGACGATGGAAAGCACCCAAGAGTCCGTAGTGACATACTGCCACTCCGCTAGGTGTCGAGCGAGAGTCGGTCGGTCTCCGAGCGCTGATGGTAGGCTGAAGAGTGGGTATTGGTGGGTCCTGCCAGGCACGTCAAAACCGAGACTTTGTCTCGGAGGAGGACTTCTTCGACGAAGCCGGGCGCCGCCTAATCGTGCGTCTGGCCGATGAGCCGGAGGACGGTCTCGACTGTCCAGACTGGGCCGAACGCTGGAACGACGAGGTGGAGGATCGTCGCCAGGATGGGCGGAAGGTGGAGGCCCTGCGGGCCTGCGTGGCCGGCTGCAGCCCGATCTTTTTTGCGGTCAGTCTCGCCTTGACAAGATTGTCCAAAGCTTCGTCTGTGGACGAATTGAATAGGCCTTCACCGTCGAAGGGGAGATCTTCAATCCTCCTTCTGGTGTCCTCCTGGATGTCGGCCGGTCGCAGCCAAGCATGGCGGCGAAGGCCGACGGATCCCGCCATGACCCGGGAGGCGATCTCCACTGCGTGCCGGGAGGAGGCCATCTGGTGCCGAGCGATGGAGATAGCCTCATTGAAGATCACGGAGGAGGCTTGGCGGATGTCCTCTGGTACCGCCTCCATCGCCGGTTGCAGGCGATCGAGCACTTTTTTCAGGTATGCCGCGAGGCAAGCCTGAGTGTTGGACAGCCTGATCTGCAAGGAGGCAGCTGAATAGAACCTCCTTGCGTAGGCGTCCAACTTCCTGCCCTCCTTGTCCGGCGGGGTGGTGTGTTGCCTGCCGGAGCCCTTTGTCTGTGCCGACTCACGACCACAGAGTTCGGTACAGGGTGATTAAAGAGATAACCGGCGTTATCCTTCTGCACCCTGTAGAGGTGTTCTAATCGCTGCGGATCGGCTGAGCCGAGGCCGGTCTATCCCAGGCGGCCTTCACCAGTCTGGATACCCGGGGCAGGAGAGGCAGCGGGGCCGTGGAAGGTCGCTTCTCCTCGAAGACGGAGAAGGCTGGATCGTCGTCCTCCGGCTCCGCATCGGCGATCTTAAGGCCGAGGGTAGTGGCCATGCGGAGCAGCATCGCAGAGAACTGGTGGACGTCCTCTGGAGCAGAATCTGGGATCGGGTCCCCGAATCCCAGCGGAGGAGACTCCTGTGAGGCCGCCTCAGACACCTCTGACTCCGCGCTCGAGTCGTACGACTCCGAGCTCGGTGAGTCCTCTCGCCGCTCGCTTTCCGGCTCCTTCGTCGCCGCAGGTGTTGCCTTCCTAGGCTTCTCCGCAGCCGGGGCGGTGGTAGCAGCAGCGTCCCGCTTGGGATGGCTGACCACTGACTTCACCCTCTTGGTGGTGACCGGGGTAGTCTGGCAGGCTGACGTCGTCGTAGCCCGCTCAGTCACCACCGACTCCGTAGGGCGCGTCGCCGTTGCCGTGACCCTAGGAGGTGGCGATATCGCCCGATACCGTGGTGAAGGCTCCCTCGCCCTATGATATCGAGGAGAGGGAGAGCGGCTGAAGGAGCGGCGGTCCGACGGAGATCGGCTTCGGCGTCGACGGTACCGAGCCTCGTCCCCTCTAGGCGAGCGCGATTCGCGCTGTCGACGAGGTGACCGGGACCTCCGGAAGGTCTCCCAGCGACTCGGGCCACGATGGTACCGATCCCGGTACGATGGCGAATGCGACCGATAGGAGGCCGGGCGCTCTCTCCACTCAGATTCCCTCGCGTACCTGGCCACGTAGGACGCCGAGGTGTATCTGGAGGCAGACGAGCGAGGTTGTTCCTCTCTTGTCTCCCTCGGAGGCGGCGAGGCCACCGGACGCTCGGAAGAGCGGGACCGGGACCTAAAGGAGGTCGAACGCCGCTCCGGAGAAGCAGAGGGCTCCCTCTGCTGCAGGTCGGCCGACCTGCGATGGCTAAGAGGGCGGTGGCGCTCCTCCACCAGGGTTGGAGGGTCTGCCACAGGCGAGTCCGGGCGCTGTTGGGGAACGTCCTCGATCTCATCCTCCGAGAGATCGACGGACTCGCCTCGCCCTTTGGAAGGCTGCTGAGTAGGAGGAGGAGTAGGAGGTCGAACGTCCCCTCTTCTCCTTCTTCTTTTTCTTCTTCTCCTTCTCCTTGCCCTTGCCTCCGTCCGGAGCAGGGCGCTTTTTAGCAGGCGTCTCCGTAAGGGGAGCCTCAGCCTTCCTCGCCGTCGAGGATCCTTTTGCTGACTTGGCAGCCGCCGACAGCTTCGGGATCCTCGGTAGCGCCGAGATCGGCGTTTTCGCCGGTACCGAGCCCGATACCGACGAGGTGGACGGAACGGCAGCCGCCGATACCGTCGATGGCGTGGTCGTCTTCTTGTCGGCCATCTTGGAAGTGGAGGTCTCGTCTATCGCCCGCAGAGACTGTTCCCAACAATAAGATTTGAGTCTCGCGGAGCGGTTGCGGAGAGTTTGGGGAGAAAATCCCGGCAAATTGGGCAAGTCCGGATGTTGTGGGACTCACCCAAACAGAAGAGACACTCCTTATGGCCGTCGTTGAGGGCAACCTTGCGGCCGCAGGACACGCACTTTTTAAAGAGCGCGGACATAAGACGAAGAACGCCAAACTCCGAAATACAAAAAGACGAAAAACCGAAGGGGGAGTCCGAAAGAGAGGTCAAAGACAGTCCGAAAGTCCGTAAAACCGTGAAAAACAGCAAGCCAAGCACAACGTGAGAGGAACAAACTGAAGAACCTTCCGTACGCGGCGGCGGACGAGAAAGAACTGAGGAGAGACCGTTGCTCGGCGGGAGGAGCATGCGCAGTACCGGCGTGGGGGAGGGGTTCCCGCCAAGCGAACAAGCTCTAGAAGTTTCCGAACGCTACCGCGCAGGCGCTAAAGCTCCTAGTGTATGAAGGCACAGAGACCACGAAGAAGAACTTAAAGATGCATGGGGAAAATTTTGAATTTAGATCTAAGCAGGACCTCTTCCAATAAGGCTAGAAATCGCATTGGTTGCTGTTTATGCAGTTGTGTGACAGGTTTAAAAAAGACAGGGATCTAGAGGGCTTTGAAACAAGAGAACGAGAATTCAATGACGTATTAAAATCTGGAGTTAAGCACAGAATCAGTGTTATTTACAACATCTTACTGACTTTAGAAACCGAAACCGAAACTGTTAAGCAAACAATGGTAAAATGGGCTAGAAATTTGGGGGAAGAAATCACTATGGAAGAATGGGAAAGTTCTTGGAAAATCACCTGGGAAGCAGCAAAACCAGCTAGTCTAAGAGAAAATTACTGTAAAATGTTACACAGACGGTATTTAACTCCTGTTTGTTTAGCAAAGATAAAAAAGAATCATAGTGAGGCTTGCTGGAAATGCGCCCGGAAGGGCACGTTCTTTCATATGTGGTGGGAGTGCGAAGTAGCTAAGACGTTCTGGGAAGGTGTGCACAATAAAATCCAAGAGATATTAAAAATTAAATTTTCGCTATCCCCGAAACTATATCTGTTAAATATGATAAAAAATTTACAAATGGACAAATGTAAAAAGAAAATAGTCCTTTTTATGATCACAGCGGCCAGGTTATGTTATGCTCAACTATGGAAGGAGCCGCAATTCCCAAGATTAGAAGATTGGATGATTAAATTATATGATATGGCAGAGGTGGACATAATCATGGAATCTTTGGAGGACAGGGGGAAAAGAGAAGCCATTGAAGGATGGAAAATGGTTTTCCCAGTCTGATTGACATGTGGGGAAATAAGGCGGTATCTTTTATTGGATAACCATGAAGATTATTTCCCTTTTTTTTTGTAGGAGACTGGACGGGTTAGGCCTGATGTTGAAAAGGTCAGAAAATTCAATGAAATCCAGGGTGTACAAAGGTTAAAGTGAGACCTTTGAGTGAAGTAGATATTGGAGGAATTATTCTAGGTTTATTAAGCATAGAGTATGAATATTTGATTTACATATCAGTTATATTTAAGTTACAGATATAAGGAATAAGCAGTGATGGCGTGGATAAATCTTGTAGACGCTGGAATTTAATTTGTAGGGGTTAGCTGTCACGCTTTGATGAATTAGAAGGAAGTTACAGATAAGGAAGCATGTAAGTTTCAGCAATGTTAGGTGGGGTGGGGGGTAAATAGGGTGTTTAATTGTCTGATACATGTTGGTGTGTATCGTATTGTATTGTATGGTGTTGATATGGTTAGTTTAGTGTTTAGTTTTTTTATTTTTAGAGAGGGAATTTAGATAACAGGCTGGTTGGGTTTTCTCACTATGTACGTGCATTTGTATGTGTATGTCACTTTTGTTAGTACATGTGCATATGTGTAATTATATGTGTTGGTATGCAATTTGTGTTATATGTGCAACTAATTAATAAAATTTAATTTAAAATAAAATGAAGGAATACAATTTACATCAGTGCTTTGAGACCAAACATGGAGCTAAGTATGCTAACACTAGCCACCAAGAAAAGCAATGAAAGGTCCAAGAATTAAAAAGCACATTGCATTCTCAACAGAATATTTTTGCAAAAATTACTGCAAAATATGATTCAGCAGTGAAAGTCAGCTTTGTTGTGGCTGAAGAAATCACCCAAGCTTCAAAGTGCTTTTCTGAAGTTGCATTTGTAAAGCAGTAAATGCTGAAGATACGTGAATAGGTGTATCTTGAGCAGAGACAGGCTTTTAGCAATGTCAGCTTGTCAAGAAACACTATTGCAGACCAAGTCAGGGAACTAGCGAGTAATCTGACAATACAGCTGGCTGAAGAAGCCTGCAGTTACCTGGCAGTTTCATTAGCTGTTGATCAAGGCACTGACAATACTGATACAGCTCATCTAGCCATTTTTGTAAGAGGCATGAAAGCAGACTTGTCTGTCAGTGAGGAGCTCTTAGATATGGTTGTCACGCACAGGACAACAAATGGGAGGGACATCTTCAGTGCAATGGGAGAGAGTAGCATAAGGGGTGCAACTTCTCATCGTACAAAAAGTGACAGGTGCCACACCCTTTCTTCTCTCTTATCCCACAGCCTTGTTTTTGGTATGTCTTTCCATTTTTGTAGTTTAGTCTCCCTGATTTTGGGGTACCCCCATTTTGGGGTACACTTTTAACCTGCTCTCTCTGACTTTGGGATGCCTCTTTGGGAAAACTTAGAGGGACATTCAGGGGGCCCACTCCTGGTCTCCCCTAGATTCCAACATTTCTAGGAATTCTCTGAGGATCCCCATGAACCAGAGGTGCTATCTTCCTGAACCCCAAATCCCCCTGAAGGAGCAGCCATATTTGTTGCACAAAAATTATTTTGGGGTGGTGGAGTGTGACCCCTCTCTGAACTCATCTTGGGACCCCCCAACCACTAGTAACAGTTTCTGAATTGGTCTGGCCTTTGCTGAAGGTGTGGTGGAGCTTTTAATGTGACAAGTGGCAGCTATTTTGTTGCAAATTTGTTTTTGAGGGTATGGTGTGATACCTGTCCAAACTCGTTTCAGGATCCCCTATGGATAGGGACAGGTTTCTAGACCAACAGAACCATGTAGAATGGGTGGTGGGAGCAATAAGGAGGGTAGGATGAATTTTCTCCTCCCCCTGGAGGTAGTTTTCTGAAATTGTACCACTTTTGAATGCTGCTGATTGGTCCAATTTCCCCCACCCCATGCACTGTCCAAAGAGTGCTTGCGAACCAGGGGTATACCCTCACAGCACAGGTATACCCTCACTGCAACCGCTGCCTCATCCTCACTGCCGCCACTACAGTCTCATTTTTTCTTAGCCAGCATGGAGAGCTGTGCAGATATGATGCCCACAAAGCCCACAGAACTTGGGGATGCCTCTGCAGTAATAAGATGCAGACCAGGTTCCAATATCCTAGATTTGATCAAGGGAGTCACCAAGTCTGGCACTATTACTGATAAGAGAAAACCGAAGGTTAGGATACTTTTCTGAAAGCCCTGGCAGATCTAAATATGCCCACTTCTCTTGTGGGGAATTTGTACATAAAATATACATAAAATAGAGAAACTTGAAAATGCCACCCCTACCTCAGAAGACCCCCAACTCTCATCCAAAAAGACTTGTAACCTCCCGGGTTACAAGTAGAATCCCTCCTTGTGACTCCTTCAAGAGAATTGGATAAGAAACCAGAACAGCTAATTTTCTGACATATATAAATAAACAAACACAACATGAATCAATCAAAAATCTCTCTCTCATTGTCAATAGAATTACAAAAGCATTTTAAATAGTGGAAAACATGTCTGAACATGTTGAAACATGTTGTGGAGATTCCAGTATAACTTGTTTTTTCTGTTTCCAACAAATTTTATGATCATTCGGTCATTTTTTAAAACATCATCAGAATACAGCTTTAAAATGTGCCCAAAAGCTAACCTCTTAGCTCGGCTCTGTAAAAAGAATACACAGTGATGACCATATGTCATTCCCAGAAGGTGTTGCAGCTGTTTCTGTTGAAACACCATCTCCTCACTCTGGTGCAATAAAAAGTTTGTGATGTCTTTAGGAATCATGCGACATCTGTGCCATCTTCTCTTGTGATTTTGCAAAAAATATACAGAAGGCTGTTATTCAAAGCAACATAACTTTCACTATTTCCTGTGATGTAAAAATCGCATTGGGAGACAGGACAGCCAAAGGTGGAATTTCAATATACATACTGCTTCCAACGCTGGTTTGAATCAGCAATAATTGAAAGAGATCCAGTTCAGAATTGGTACATTCTTCAGAGGCTCCGTGAATGAACGCCTTCTTAAAAATTTACAGTCACCTTGTTCCAGAACATGCAACTTCACAATCAACTTCCCAACATGGAATGGCATGTGTTTATTCTGATCCATCTTTATTTCAATGATTATAGTATCAATGTGATGCTTACTAACGGGAATGTAGTGAGGTTTGTCATATGTAATAGTGGTGCAGTCGTGACTTTTCCTTTGGACACGTATACAGTGTGGCAAGGGCACAGAGAAATCCCCCACAATCTGATGTTATATGATATTCATGTACAGATACAATGCACTGAATCTTTCTGTATTATTTGCTGTGAGAAAATACTTTCCTAGAAGTCTGCTGAAAATTTGGCATCTCCAGTATGTGGGTTAAATCATCGCTTGCTGAAAAGTTAAAAATTTCAGAGCTTCCAAATCAAATGTTACTAGTCAGGATACATAGACAAGTTATACTTGATCCATGGGGAGAGGCAGGATATAAATAACAACAACAACAACAACAAAACAATAATAATAATAATAATAATAATAATAATAATAATTATTATTATTATTATTATTATTATTATTATTATTATTATTATTATTATTATTATTCAGGGTGGGTTTGGGGTCTGTCTGTATAACGTTATTCATGGCCTTCAAAATCTCCCCAATATCCTTGTAATATCCTTTGTGCAGCTGGAACTCCCATTTCCTCAGACCAGGGCTTTTCAAACAGTGTGTCATGACCCAACTGGAAGAAAGATGGAGTAGCGAGTGGTTGTCACCTCACACAGCTGCGAGATAGACGACTGGCACACAAGATCGTCTTGCCCGTTTCGGTAGAAAGAAATAAGGCACTTTATTCCCTTTGGAGAGGGAATTTGGAGGGGCTCCAATTTAGACTGGGTTCAGCACTCAGTCCCCAAGAAACTTCAAAGAGAAGCGGGCACGGATCTAGTCAATGGGTCGAGGAGCTACCAGATCTCGAGCGGCCACCGGGACGCAGTAATGGCTACACCACAAACTGTTTGATAACTAGAAGGAAATATAACAAGTAAGCTTTAAAGTTTTTGCCGAAACTCAAGAAACAAAGGAAAATCTCCTTCTCACTGACATCACCTGGCTGAAAAGGTAATCAAGCGGTATAGGAAGAAACAACTTAACCTATTTTGATTAGTCATATTAATACCTGACACTGTAAATATATATGTACAAGTTTAACCCGATTGAGGGAAACCTTGGAACAGTAAACAGAACTATTCAATGGAAAAGACTGGTGCTGGATGATTAGGAGAGTATATTTATAAACTTGCAATTTTGGAAAACTTTGTAGTTGGTTTCAAGGACTCTGTTTGTTAATATATAACTTCAAGACTTGGAGACAGAACGATCTAACTTGGGGCTTTTACCGGAATCCTTCGAAGGTACTTGTGAACTATTAGGACAGTTACAATAAGGACAGAGGCATAAAAATAAAAGAAATAAATCCCATGATATATAAGATATCATCAAGATTTAAGGACATTAAGAACATTTTTGGATAAGGATTATTGTGGTGCGGATGTGAGCTTGGAATATAAGAAAGGAAGACTACGGAAGCTGGATCTGGCCTATATAAATAGAGACTGTAGAATAAATATACATCATTTCTGATTTTGAACTATATTCTGTACATCCTCTGGGAATAACGAAGGTAGAGGATATTAGATAAAGGAAATAAAGAAACCCGGAAGAGAGGAAGATCGGAGGAGAAAGTGGTGGAAGGAGAAAGAAGGAGAAAGAAGACAGCATGACAAGAAAGTGGAAGTTATTTGAGACATTGTAACAGCGAGACAGCGAGAGTCGAGGAGAAAGCAGTTTGGAGAGAAAGAAGAGGGGGAAAGTAACAAAGTTTGGTCAAATACATCCATTACATACTATTATTTGTTTGCTTATTTGCTCATTTGCTTGAAGAATATTTACGTGTCTAAATTGTATTTGCTGATAGTAGTTTGGTTAACATCGTGTTAAGTACAGGATTGATATAAACCTTCTAAGAGGGAATAGCTGATATGTAATAGTTTAATTATTTATTAAGGAACTCTTCTGGTTGATACTGTGGGGCTTCTTTTTCCTTTGTTTGGCTCAGTTTAAACATTATTAAAAATGGTATAAATGCTAGTATAAACTGTAAGGTTTAGAGTTTGCTGTAAGGTAGTGTTTTGGGGGTTTTTTTTTTTGGTTTACCTAGTCTGATTAGTGTAAAGCCCACTCGTAGACCTGTAATTTCATTTCTTGTTGTACTTACTACAAGGTAAACGTCTGGCATTAAGCTGAAGATAACTTTCAAGGACAGTAGATAATAGCAGCTGGCAAGCTTTTTGTTTATACATCTCTGTGCCAGCAGTTGAATCATACAGATTTAACTCAGTAAATACAGGATAAAAAGGGAAAATTTAAGTTTAAGTTATAAAGTAAGGACATAACACCATCTAGTGGAAGTAGGAAGCAGGATTCAACCTAACTTTTAAGGCATTTAGTGATATAACATTAATAGTATATAAGATTCATATAAAATAAGCATATTAAATACAAACATGTATACACATATAAAATAGGTAGACAAAATATATTAAGATTTATATTAAGACCTATCTTTAATAAATTTTTAATGACTAATTAAATAAATTAATTGATTTGATCTAAATAGGGTAGGTTAGATAAAATATAGGAACAGTAGATTTATATACATTGAGTGATTAAAACAGTTAATGATTTAATATCTAATACCATGGTATCCTTCTGGAACGCCTGAGAGGGCTGGGGATTGGGGGCACTGTGCTTAAGTGGTTCCGGTCCTATCTCTCAGGTCGATACGAGATGGTGATGCTTGGGACAGCTGCTCCTCGAAAAAGGAGCTTAATTCTGGCATCCCTCAGGGCGCTGTCCTGTCCCCAATCCTATTTAACATCTACATGAAACTGCTGGGAGAGATCACCAGGAGGCATGGAGCAAGGTGCTATCAGTATGCTGATGACACCCAAAATATATCTCTCCATGCCTTGGATAACAGCATCAGCTAAGGGTGGCATCTCGCCTCTGAACAAATGTCTTGAAGCAGTAATGGACTGGATGAGGGAAAAAAGACTGAAGCCGAATCCAGATAAGATGGAGGTACTCGCTGTTAAGGGCCCTAGCCCATGTATGGAGGTCTGTCAACCAGTCCTAGACGGGGGCACACTTCCCCTGAAAGACTCTTGTGCTTAGTCCGGAAGCTCCAATTAGTTCAGAATATGGCAGCCAGGATGGTCACCGGAAGACCTAAAACTGACCATATAACACCAATTCTAAAGTTTCTCCATTGGCTGCCTATTAGTTTCCGGGCACAGTACAAGGTGTTGGTTATTACCTTTAAAGCCCTACATGGCTTGGGTCCAGCCTACCTGTGGGATCGCCTTCTCCCATATAATCCACCCCGCACACTAAGGTCCTCTGGGAGGAATTTACTGCAGCCAGTCAGAAATAGGTTGGCTGTGGTTACCCAGAGGACCTTCTCTTCTATTGCTCCCAAGTTATGGAATGGCCTGCCGGAGGAGACATGGCACATTACCAGTCTTGACTGCTTTAAAAGAGTAGTCAAGATTGATCTCTTCCGACAGGCCTTCCAAGACTAGCATTTTCATCGCCTCCCATCAATTGTCCTGCTGTTCTTTCAATAGTTGACTGATTGTTGAGTGTTTTAGGGGGTTGGTTTTAGGTGGATTTGTGGGTGGAGAGGATTGGGTACATTTTTTAATGTTTTTTAATGTATTAATGTATTTAATGTCGTTTGCCGCCTCGATCCATGTGGACAGGCAGAATAGAAATAAATATTATTATTATTATTATTATTATTATTATTATTATTATTATTATTATTATTATTATTATTATATCAATTATTAATAATTAATTAAGCTGGGTTGATTTGTAGAAGAATAAATATCAGTAAATTATACCTGAGGTATGAATTTCATTGTGTTTTCTTTTTGGATAAAAACTCAAGTGAAGAAGATTAAGAATCAGGAGTAATCAGAAGATGGCAGCAGGAAGAAGGAAAGTTGTGCAAACACAAATACACACGCTTTCACAAAGAAGGTTCTCAGGAGAAATGGATCCTCACCAATTATTACTAGAAGAAATTAAGAAGCTAAGATTGGACATGTGCTCAGAGATGAAAGAGCTCACAACGGAAGTAAAAAAAGAAGTAAAAGAAATGAAGAAAGAAATGGAAAACTTGGCACATATACTGGAAACTGTCACAAAAGATGTGAGAAGTGTGAATAAAAATGTGGAAGAGGTGCAGGAAAAACCAAAGGTTTTTTAGGTGATTTAGAAGGTATTATAGACCAAACAGAAAAGCAAAATACACTTTCAGAAATGAAACACAGAGAGAAGTGTATAAAGATTAGAGGACTGGAAGAATTGGAGGATGAGGATCCTTATAATAGAGTCATCCCGGCCCTGGCCAGATTTTTAGACTGGCCTATGAAACAGATGGATGTAGAAATTGATCGGATTTTCAGAATTAATTCGTTAATTGCTTGTAAGAGGAAATTACCTTGTGACATTGTGGTGTACCTGGTATGCGAAAGAGTAAAGGAGATGATTACTCAGCAAAGTTACACAAATAAATTGGTTACTGAAGGAACAGAATTGAAGATTTTCAAAGACATTCCATCACAAGTATTGAAGAAAAGAAAAGATTACCACTTTTTAATACAAGAATTGAAGAGAAATGAAATTTTGTACAGATGGGGGAAATCTGAATCATAGAATCATAGAAATGTAGAGTTGGAAGAGACCACAGGGGCCATCTAGTCCAACCCCCTGCCATGCAGGAACACCCTCAAAGCACTCCTGACAGATGGCCATCCAGCCTCCGCTTAAAAACCTCCAAGGAAGGAGACTCCACTACACTCCGAGGCAGCAGATTCCACTGCCGGACAGCCTTGACTGTCAGGAAGTTCTTCCTGAGGTTCAGGTGGAATCTCCTTTCCTGCAGCTTGAATCCATTGCTCCTTGTCCTGGTCTCTGGAGCAGCAGAAAACAAGCCCTTTCCTTCCACTACATGGCACCCCTTCAAATATTTAAACATGGCTGTCATGTCCCCTCTTAATCTTCTCTTCTGCAGACTAAACATACCCAGCTCTCTAAGTCTATCCTCATAAGGCATGGCTTCCAGGCCTCTCACCATTTTGGTCACCCTCCTCTGGACCTGCTCCAGCTTGTCAACATCCCTCCTGAATTGGGGTGCCCAGAACTGGACACAGTATTCAAGATGGGGTCTAACCAAAGCAGAGTAGAGCGGTACCAGTACCCCCCTCGATCTAGACACCATCCTCCTATTGATGCATCCAAGTAATATTTACACATAACCAAAGAAGACATGTAATTAATTCGGTCTTTAAAGCTGAAGAGTTTCTCAAAAGATTTAAAGAAGAAGGCAAGAAAAAGCAGGGGAAGGATCAAAAAACAGAAGAGAGGAAAGAAGAGAAGAGAAGGAAGATAACGGATAGAAAGATAGCTACGACAGGATCTGAGGAATATTTGGAAGAACATTTGCAACAGGAACATCGAGAACAAGAAGAGGAACAAGAAGTAATAGCTCAGGAGCAAGATCAAGAAGAAGTTGAACAAGAGGGTGGGGAAGAGATATCATTGGAGTCAGAGATAATAGAATAAAACTACAACAGAATGAAGGTAAAACTATTATTGTGGAACGTTAGTTGGATAAATTCAATAATAAAAAGGAAAAAGATCTTCCATTATTTAGAAAAACAAAAAAGCGATATCTATTGTATACAGGAAACCCATATAACAAAAAAAGGAAAGCAAATATAAAATAACACTAAACTAGGAAATATATTTTCTTCAGGAATAGAAAAAAAGAAGAGGGGGTGGCCGTTTATGTGAATTCTAAATATGACCCGAGAGAAGTGATAAATGATAATTCTGGAAGATATGTACAGGTTGAGATTAAGATGTTAGGTATGGAACTCTTGCTGGTGGGGATATATGCCCCGCTGGAAAATAAAAATGAATTTTATGAGAAACTTCTAGGGAAAATAAGGGAAGTTGAGTGCCAAAACGTATTAATAATGGGAGATTGGAATGGCATCATTCAACCGGAATTATATAGGTCTATATCAAAGAGAAAAAAGAAGAATGAAGGGAAATTACCTAAAGCATTTTTTGACATGACGGAAGATCTAGCATTAGTAGATGTATGGAGAAGTTTATATGGGGAGCAAACAGGATATACTTACTTTTCCAAAATATATAAAACCTGGTCTAGAATAGATATGATTTGGTGTACAAAAACAATAGTTAGACAATTAAGTAAAATGGAAACCTTGCCAAGGATTAGATCAGATGATGCCCCCCTGGTATTAATAATGGAAGATCAAAAACTAGAATACAGATGGAGAATAAATGAGAATTTATTGAAAGATGAGAAAATAATTGAAAAAGGTAAAGAAGTAATTGAAAGATATTTTGCAGAAAATCTGAATAAGGATGTACCCAATGAAATCGTCTGGGATGCTGGTAAAGCTGTAATTCAGGGTTATTTAATACAACAGGACATAAAATTTAAAAAAGAGAAAAAGAAAAATGAACAGTTGTAACAAAGGAAATACAGAAACTAGAAAATATATTAAAACCCTCACCTGGAAACATAAAGATTACAGACCAAATAAAGGCGCTACAAAAACAAGTATCAATTCAGGACACCCATGAAATTGAAAGAAATTTGAAATTTATAAAACAGAAAAATTTCTTTTTCACAAATAGACAAATAAGTGGTTGGCTTACAAAATTCGAAAAGAGAGAGAAAAGCGGTTAATATTTCAGATAAATGAGAACAAGAGAACTTTAGTTAAACAGGAGGAAATTTTGAAAGGTTTTACAGAGATCTATATGCAGATCCAGGAACATGTCAGTTAAAAAGAAGTAAGATAGAGAAGTACTTAAGTGAAGGGGAGATACCAAAGATTACAGATGAACAGAGACAGCAATTAAATAAGGCTATAACTAAGGAAGAAATAGTGCAAGCCATCCAGAAACAAAAGTCAAGGAAAGTGCCCGGGCTGGATGGTCTTACTGCGCTCTATTATAAAACATTCTATGAATCCACTGTATAAGATAATGAACGGAATGAGTAAAAATACGCAACCCCCATCATGGGGAGAAGCTAACATTACTTTGATTCAAAAAGAAGGAAAAGACCCAAAAGAACTAAGTAATTATAGACCCATCTCGCTGTTAAATGTTGATTATAAAATATTTGCCACAGTGTTAACTGAGAGACTAAAAAAAATTATGCAGGTAATAATTCATACGGATCAGAATGGTTTTTTACCAGGAAGATTGTTAAAAAATAATATACAGACAGTGCTAAATGTAATAGAGTACTTCATAAACATAATGAAAAGAAAATGGCATTGTGTTTTCTTGATGCTGAAAAAGCCTTTGATAGAGTAAATTGGGCCTTTCTAGAAGAAACAATAAAAGTTATAAATTTGGGATCTCAATATATGTAATGGGTAATGGCTATATACAATGATCAAAAAGCTAAAATAACAGTAAACGGAGAAACAACACAAAGCATAAGGATAAGTAAAGGAATAAGACAAGGATGCCCCTTGGCACCACTTTTATTTATACTAGTTTTAGAAATATTTATTAATAGGCTAAGGCAAGAAAAACAAATCCAAGGAGTTAAAATCAAGAAACAGGAGTATAAAATTAGTGCCTATGCAGATGACCAAGTAATCATTTTGGAAGACCCCTTATCTAGTATAGACTTATTAATGAATAGATTGATGGAGTTTGGCATATTATCAGGTTATAAAATAAATAAGCAGAAGACAAAATAATTACTAAAAATATTCAAGCACAGGAAGAACAAGAATATAACAGGATTTATGACGGTCAAGCGGGTAAGATATCTTGGAATAAATATTACAAAGAATAATGTTGATTTATTTGACAATAATTATAAAAAGGTATAGATGGAACTATGGGAGGAACTTAGAAGTTGGCACTTCCGGTGGAGGAGAGACAATGAAAGGTTGGAATCCATGAGGCTGTGGAATTCCAAACCCGACGTGGTCGGAAATCCCTCGAAAATAAAATCAGTTTGGAGGGGATTGATCCCCGAAGGAAGGGGATCACGGAGGAGGCTTGCAGGGGGTCCATTGCCACCCAGAGTGTGAAATTGTGAAGAAGAAGAAATAGCGAGACACGGCTGGGGGAAGGACTGTGGAGCCGCCATTACTGCGTCGGAGAGCCTGGACAGGCAAGCTGTCTCACCACTGATCTATTGGAGACTTTTTGATTCATTTAGCAGCAAGAGCCATTGGTAAGCCACCCTAACGGACTTTTACTGGGAGTAAGAGAAAGTAACTTCTTACCTGAAGGAGAGCTATAATTCCCTGGTGCTGTGGTGCCCGGGACGGGGTAGCCGGAGAGGGGGAAGGGAAGAAGAGATTGGATCACCCCCCCCCAGAGCTGTAGTTTATTTAATAGTCGTATAAGACTGAAGGACTAAAAAGCTGATAAACGTCGCCAAGTTGTGGACTTGGGGGAGAGAAGTGTTTTCACACTCCTTCGGATTTCTCTAAGCCCCCTCAAGTAGGACTGTCTTCTGGAGGGAGCGTTAGATCTAAATCGGAGCATGTGATGGATCGCCACTTTGCTTAGTGCCTCAGCGCCATCGGCACTTTTGTTGAAACACTTGTGGCTCGTCTTCCTTGATCCCCCTATAACTTCTGATTATAGTGGGAGAGGTTGAGGGAGGAGTAGTAATCTAAGGAACCATTTATATTGGAACTTAACTGCGTTTAATAGAACTTATATACTCCCTTCGGATTGATCACTAAACATCAGTGGAGCATAACCCCTTGAGGGCATTACTGGAATCTTGGAGTGTAAATCATCAGCTTAGAATTGAAAACGGAACCAAGTGATCAGAAATAGAATTGGGAAAATTAAGGTAATTGGTTCAATTGAGTGACAGTAATTTTGTCTTTACTGCTTAATATTGTTGAATTTAGGTATTAAATTTAAGAACTAATTTTTTGGTTGAAGAAAAAAAAGGAAGAAAGAAATTGGGAGCAACATTGAATTCCATTTGTGAATAAATTAGGTTGGGAAACTGAGGGAGAAGTCCATTAAAATAAAAGAGTAAGATTTGAATTAATAAAAAAGGAAAAAAATATATAAAAAGCCTAAAAGAGGGTAAGTGAAATACAGATAATATAAGTAAATAACTAAATAGATAAAAAGTAGGAGGGAGGAAACAAGCGTAGGTAGGATCCTTAGAGCTTATAAATAATCAAATTAGAGGATTTTTCAGCTAACCCAAACAGAGAAGAGTAAGAAGTTAGATTAACTTAGTCAAGATGATGGCCGTGGGGAAAAGAAAGGCAGGAGCAGGAGCCCAAACCCAAATTCAATCACTCCTGCAAAGGAGAGCCTCGACATAAATCAAATCCCCAATTGTGGGATCAAGTACAACTATTACAGAAATTCAAGGCGCGAATCAAAGTACTGGAACAGATTTGATGGAGGAACTACGAAAATTGATGACAACCTTCAAAAATGAAATGAAAGAAGTTAGAATGGAAATGAAGCAGATGAGGATGGAAATAAAGACAGATATCAAAAAAGAACTGGAGATATTCAATAGGAAACTAGACAATATAAGTACAGAAATAAAACAAGTTAACGAGAAGATTGTTCAGGTGGAAGAAAAAACTACGAAGCTTGAAACACAGATAACAGCTAATGTAGAAAGAACGGATCAATTGGAGCGTTCAACATTGTTGATGGACATTAAGAATAGAAATAAATCGATAAAGATCAGGGGGCTGAGCGAGATGGCTCAAGAAGGCTTGTATCAGAGACTGGTCATACCATTAGCAAGATTCATAGACTGGGAACCGGAACAGTTAGACTTGGAAATTGACAGAGCCTTTCGAGTCAACTCTGCAGTAGCGAAACGTAGAAATATACAAGACATTGTGGTATACTTCCTAAGAGAGAGAGTGAAAGATTTAGTGCTGCAACGTAACTATTTGAAGAAGCTGATAATAGAAGACTCGGAGGTGAAAATTTTCAAGGATATTCATCTGGTTTTACTAAAGAAGAGAAGGGACTATGTCTTTATAACCCAAAGATTAAGAGATTCCAGAATAAGGTATACCTGGGAAAAGACAGAAGGTATATCCTTTACATGGAAACAAAAGAGAGTGGTTTTGAACACGGTATCGAAGGCACAAGAGTTTTGGAAAAGACACAAAGAAGAATTAACCAGAACAGAGGAATCGCTACGGGATCAAGCGAAAGGCACAAGGAAAGAAAATACACAAAGAGAGCAAGGACTAGAGAAAAGGGTAAGAAAAGAACAGATGAAACAAGAAATGGAGAGAATAAGGAAAGAAGAAGAATTAGAAAAGAGACAGGAGGAGGAAGAAGAAGCAGAAGAGGAAGCAGGTGAAGAAGGAGAGGAAGATATACCACCAGTACAGGATTTGGAAACAGAAGACTTGGGAGAAGAAGGCTCAGAAGAAGTTAATTAGGGAAAGAACAGTTGTTAAGGTAAGTTTTAAGCTAAAATGAACTTAAAATTATTATCATGGAATGTTCGTGGTATGAACGCCCCACATAAGAGAAAACCTATTTTTCATTACCTAGAAAAACTAAAGCTCGACGTGATAGCTATTCAAGAAACCCACATCAGAAACAAAGATTTGAAATAGATCAAAAATCCTAAATTAGGTCAAAGCTTCTCATCTGCAATTGATAAAAAGAAAAAGGGAGTGACAGTTTATGTAAATAACAAATTTGAATCTGAATTAATATATAGTGATGAAAGGGGATATTTTCTAATAGTAGAAGTTAAGATGTCAGGTTTAAGATTAGCAGTAGTAGCAGTATATGGTCCTTTAGATAATAAGAGTAAATTTTATGAAAATTTTATGAAAGATTAATGGACTTAGAAAACCATAAAGTAATAATGATGGGGGATTGGAACGGGGTCCTAAATCCACAAATGAATAGATCAGGAGAATATAGGAGAAAGAGTAAAAGCAACCAGGGTAAATTACCGAAATCCTTTTTTGACCTATTGGATTATTTGTCCCTAAAAGAGGTAGGTAATAAAGTAAGCAGAAAAGAAGAATATTTTACGTATTACTCCGAGTGTCATAAATCGTGAACAAGGATAGATAGGTTTTTTAATACCCCTGGAGATGATAAAAAATATAGTGAAAATAGAGACTCTTCCGAGAACTCTATCATACCATTGTCCAATTCTGTTAATATTAAAATATGGTGAAAATAGAAGAGATTGGAGATTAGATGATAATTTGTTAAAAAATGATGACATTGTAGCGAAAGCAAAGGTAGAATTAAAATCCTTTTGGGAAAATAATTTAGGAAAGGAACAATCAATTCACGTAGTTTGGGACACCAGTAAGGCTGTGATGAGAGGGTTCTTTATAGGCAAACAGGCTTGGCTAAATAAATGTAGAAAAGAAAAGGAAACATATATTGTAAATAAATTACGGGAGAAGGAATATCAATCAAAGGAAAAACCCAATGATATGAAGATTCATAACGAAATTAAAATGTGGAGGAAACAATTATCTCTTTTAATGATGGAACAAATAGAACGGAAATTGAAATATTTAAAACAGAAACATTTTGAATATGCAAATAAACCAGGCAGATGGCTGGCATAAAAATTGAAGAAAGAAAGGAAGAAAAAGATTATTACGGAAACAAGAGAAGGACAAATTATCCACCAGCAACAAGAAAAGATTAAAAATATACTAGTAAATTATTTTGAAGAATTATTTAAAGAAAGTAGCCAATCCCAAAGACAGAATTATAGTATTACTAAGTACTTACAAGAAACAGATATTGCTAGACTGTCGGAGATACAAAGAGAAGAATTAGATAAGGAGATAACACTGCAGGAAGTACAAGAAGCTATCAGGAACGTAAAGGAGGGGAAAGCACCAGGCCCAGATGGGTTCACAGGAACATATTATAAAATATTTCAAGAGTTATTAGTACCTATCTTAGTTCAGGTAATTAATTCCATCAAAAATCAGAAGGTACCAGATTCGTGGAAAGAGTCCAATATTATTTTGATTTTGAAGGAGGGGAGGGATAAACAAGATAAAAAGAATTACAGACCAATTTCATTATTAAATATTGACTATAAGATTTTCACTTCCATATTGGCAAATAGACTAAAGAAAGTTTTAGTGAATTGGATACATGAAGACCAAAATGGGTTCTTACCAGGTAGATACTTAAGAAATAATATAAAGACAATTATAGATATTGTAGAATATTACCAATATTATAATCAGAAGGAATTGGCTTTAGTATTTTTGGACGCGGAAAAAGCCTTTGATAATATAAGATGGAAATTTATATTTGGGGTAATGGGTGAGATAGGCTTTGGAGAAAAATATAAAGAGTGGGTTCAAGCTATTTACGAAGATCAAAGGGCAAGTTTAATAGTCAATGGGGACAAATCAAATATATTTAAGATAAATAAGGGAACGAGGCAGGGTTGTCCACTATCCCCCTTATTGTTCATTATGAGTTTAGAAATTTTAAACATTAGAATCAGAAATAATAAGGAAATATGTGGTACAAAAATAAAAGGATATGAATTCAAACTACAAGCATTCACCGACGATATGGCTATAATCTTAGAGGACCCGATGAGAAGTATCAAACCCCTGATGGATACATTAAGAGAATATGGTCAGGTTGCGGGGTTAAGGATTAATAAAGATAAATCATTGATGGTTACAAAAAACGTTACCCCAAAACAAGAATTGGAATTAATGAGTATTTCAGGATTTAAAATAGCAAAGAAGGTGAGGTATTTAGGTATAGTAATAACAAAAAATAATTCGGAATTATTTGAAAATAATTACAAAAAAATATGGAGGAAAGTACAAGAAGATTTAAGGAAATGGAAAAATTTACAATTATCGCTATTAGGGAGAATTTCAGTAGTAAAAATGAACATCTTACCAAAAATGCTGTTCCTCTTCCAAAATCTTCCAATAATATTTAACAATAAACCCTTTAAGGCCTGGGAACAGGATTTAAGCAGATTTATATGGAATGGGAGGAAAGCAAGAATTAAATGGAAATACTTAAAGGAATCCAAAGAGAAGAGAGGTCTGAGCGTTCCAGATCTAAAATTATATCATGAAGCTTCAGCCTTACTATGGGCCAAAAAATGGATATTATTAGAAAATGATAAACTATTGAAATTAGAGGAATTTAATCTACATTTCGGTTGGCATGCTTATATCTGTTACGATAAACATAAAGTTAATAAAATAATTACAGAACATTATGTGAGAAAAGCGATTTTACGAATTTGGCTGAAATTAAGGGAAAAAATATATTTAAAAATACCATCTTGGACTTCTCCCCATGAAGCATTTCATAAGCTTGAGAAAGTGAGGTTAAAAGAATGGTTGACATATAAGGACATTCTTAAAAAAGAAGTGATGATCGTTAGACCTAAAACAAGAGAAGAATTGATGGGAGAAGGTTACTCCTCACATTGGCTGTTACATAGACAATTATTGGGAAGATATAAAGAAGATATAAATTCTAAAGGAATATTGTGGGAGGATACAGAATTCGATAAGATATTATATTCGGGAGTTAAACAGTTATTGAGTAAGGTATATAAATTTTTATTAAATATGGAATTAGAGGACGAGATTGTGAAGACCAATATGATAAAATGGGCTCAAGATTTGGGTCGCCCAATAACGATTGATCAATGGCAGTCCACTTGGAAAATTAATCAAAAATTCACTAGAAACAATAATCTAAAAGAGAACTTTTTAAATATCTATTACAGATGGTACCTGACGCCATTTAGATTATCTAAAATGTGTAAAAGAAAGGAAGCACCCACATGTTGGAAATGTCATGAAGTAGGCTCTTTCTATCATATGTGGTGGCGATGTAAAGAAGCAAATAAATTCTGGACACAAATTCACAATCAGATAGAGAAAGCACTTAATATAAAATTTGCAATATTACCAGAAATTTACTTGTTAAACATTTTTAAAGGATTAGAAATAATATTGAACAAAGGAACTCTGAGGATATTGTATTATTTAATATATGCAGCTAGGATTTTATATGCAAAGTTTTGGAAATCAAATGAGATACCGAAGCTAGAAAACTGGAAACGCAAAGTGTATGAATTAGCAGAATTAGATAAATTAACCTTGAGGTTACAAGACAAAATGAATGGTGAAGCTTTTCAAGAACGGGAAATATTAAAATCTTTTTGGGAAGAAGAGTGGGGTGAAGCTGCTTTAATAGGGTTATTTAGTTAGTTTTACCTTATTGTGTTAAATAGTGGGGAAGTCAGTTGATTCATGTTAAGTTAGGTACCCATAGGGATAAGGATAATGAAATAGTGTGATTAGGCTTAAATAGGACTGTTGCAGGCACTCGAAAATAAGGAGACCAGAGAGTTGGAAAAAGAGTAAATTTATTTAACGTGCGGGTTCTGGCTGGGTCATCCCAAAAAGCCAAAAAGCCCCGAAATGGGTTAACACAGATATTTTATAGGAACAGTACATAAGTTTCGTTTCCTTTAGCCCTCCTCCCCAAACCTGTAACTTTGCACATTTTCAGTCCCTCCCTCACGAAGCTAATGACGCTTCATGAAGGCTCACTTTGACATTCTGTACCCTTTCACTCAGTTTCTGTTTCTCATAACAAGATGCTCTGCTTATCTCTAACTTGTGCAGTTGGTCCCAGTTCTTCCCGACATAGCACAAACTGTCTCTAATTTGCTACACTTTGCTTAATATCTCTATACATCCTGGTCCATTTGTTAAAACATTTTAAACGCAACCTACAGGAGCTGCTCAAGGCTACATCAGGACAATAAGCAGTGATTGATTGTAGGGGGGTATCTGCAGAATAATTAATTTAACTACTTTTTTTTTTATTTTCTTAAAGTTATATTACTTGAGAGAGAGAAGCTGTAAGGAATTAGTTTATAGGAACAAATTAAATTAGCAAGGAGGAAATGGTAATATCAGTAAAAGGATGAATTAAACAATAAGTATTTTAGGGATATAAGGAGAAATCGAGTATATTTTTCAATGGTTCGGTGGAAGAAGTCAAACTATGGTAATTTTTTTTCCTTTTTGTTGTTGTGGTTTGTACGAGTGAGTAAGAAATAAGAAGTTAGAAGAATTGTTTATGGGATAAATGGTTTGTATGTGGGTTTGTATAAAGTCTTTTTGATGGTTTTGCAGATCCAATTAACGTAAAGTATGGTCTCCTCCTGTTGAGGGAAGGAGAGTCTATGTAATATATTAAGAATTGTTGTCTTGATGTGTATGGTTGTATGTTTAATATGTTGTATTTTTATTTTGTTGTATTTGTATATTTAATAAAGTATACTTTAATAATAATAATAAAAAAAAGAAGTTGGCAAAAGTTGGAATTATCATTAATGGGTAGAATAGCCGCAGTTAAAATGAATTTACTCCCAAAAATAATTTTTTTGTTTCAAAATCTTCCAATAATCATGAATGAAAAACCCTTTAAAGAATGGAATCAAGAATTGCGAAAATTTATATGGAAGGGAAAGTGACCGAGAATAAAATGTAAGGTCTTAGAAGACAGCAAGGAAAGAGGGGGAGTGGGATTACCCAATTTGAAATTATATTACTATGCAAACTGTTTAGAGTGGATGACCGAATGGATAACCTTAAGAAATACTAGAATGTTAAATTTAGAAGGTGAAGATTTATATTTTGGATGGTATGCCTATTTGTGGTATGGTAAATCATCTATAGATAAAGAATTTAGATCTCACTTCTTAAGAAAATCTCTATTAACTGCATGGGTAAAATATAAAAGACATTTATATTTAAAAATCCCACTTTGGGTTTCAACTCATGAGGCCTTTTACAAAAGAGAAATTCCCAAGATAAACACCTGGATTACATATAAAGATATATTGAATGTAAATGGAGATAATATAAATTCTAAATCTAAAGATGGACTAAATGCCCATGGGTGGCAGACACATTGGCTACTATTCACTCAATTATTGGAAAGATACAAAAAGGATAGAATAGCAGAGAGATTTGAAACCAAATAAAGAGAGTTTAATAACATATTAAAACCAGGTGAAAAGCATAAAATAAGTCAAATATATAGTATCTTATTGGCATTACAAAATAAGGCAGAAACAGTTAAGACAACAATGATAAAACGGGCACAAAATCTGAACCATGTAATTACTATGGATCAGTGGGAAAGCTCTTGGAGAATTACACGGAAGCTAATAAAGCCAGCCAGTCTGAGAGAAAATTACTATAAAATGCTTCATAGGTGATATATCACCCCAGTTCAAATGTCAAAGATGCACAAAAAATCTGACTGATTCATGTTGGAAATGCGGACAGAAAGGTACATTTTTTCACATATGGTGGCAATGTGATGAAGCAAAAACTTTTTGGACAGGAGTGCATAATAAAATACAAGACACAATAAAAATAAAATTCTCTTTATCTCCCAAAGTATATCTCCTTAATATGATAGAGGAATTAAATATAAATAACTCAAAAAAGAAAATAATTTTATATGTGATAATGGCCACCAGATTATGTTTTGCACAGCTGTGGAAGCAAAAAAGGTTAGAAGACTGGTTATTAAAATTATTTGATATGGTAGAAGCAGATATGGTAATAGGGTCCTTGGAGGGGTGCTGGAGTGGAAGTGCAAAGGCAGCAGAGGATTAGAGGACACACTGTCCAGTTCCCTTGCGCCTAAGGCGCACAAGGAGACGACAATGCCTCTGCCGCTTAAGGTCCCCAGCTTGGCTGATGGGAGGCGTGGAGCTAAGTCCCGGAGCTCCTCAGGGACTTCCTGGTCTCCAACCACCACCTATGCTGCCCTGCTGCTGCTGCCTCCTCTCTGGCATTGGGGCCACCCAGACAACTGCAGTTGCCCCAAGCAGCGCCATCCAGTAGGTGCAGCAGCATCAGCAATGTAGAAAAAGGAAGAACAGGCAGTGAAGGGACCAGCAATTGTAGCTGCAACAATTTGAACGGAGAAAATGCCTCCTGCTTGGGTAGGTGCTGGGGTGCCGGGTGTCACGAGCCAGGTTGATCTCGCTCCTGATTCGGACTTGGACTCCAAGCCTGGGGAGGATCCCTTGGAGGGGCCTTCTGGAGAGGGGTCTCCTTCAGAGCCTAGGGAGGAGTCTGACTGCGACCTCCCAGCTGTCCCTGGCGCGGAGCCTGGGCCAGCACCTGCAGCGGACGTGTGCGCTCCAGAGGCAGAAGTCTGTGCTTCTGACTCCAGTCTGGAATTTGCAGCGGACCCTCCTCCCATGTTTCTCCAGAGGCGTCTGGAGAAGGGGGCGGTCTAGAGGCCTCAGCAACTGCGGGAGAAGCGATTGATGAATCGGCCTTGCAGTCTTGAGAGGCTCCAGCTGCAAGCTGGGCCAACGGACATTTGATCGGCCTCAGCTGAACTAAAACTGATTATTTAAGTCAGACACTGTTGGGGTTGGGCACGGGGCAACTACTGTCTACCAACCGTGAATCTGCATCCCGTCTCGTGGGCTCTTGTTCCAGTCTGACCTAGCTGCTTGAGTTTGCTGTTCCAGGGATTTGCTGTTTGTTTATGCTGACATTTGGTGAAGTAATCTCTTTGATTTATTGCTACTAAAGCTATAAACCCAGCTTCTGCCTCCGCGTCTGCTTAGCTGCTGCCTTGACACTGACACCGGGGTGCCGGAGAAGCGGCAGAGAGGCTGTCTTCTTCCTCCTTTCCTTGACTTGCAAGTGACTGAGGAAAAAGAGAGCTCGTGCCTCTTTTGGGCTAAGCACTCCCTGTAGACTGCTCTGGCAGGTGGAGGCTTCCTTGTTGTCTTTTAGTTTTTCTTCTGCCAATGTCAGAGACAGCAAGGCAAGGATCAGGTGGGAGGGGGCTGCGTTTCACCTCTCCTCCCTAGATAGGCCCCTGTGTACTGCACATGCCTAATCCATTGGAAAGAGTGGAAGTGAATGTGAAAAGGCATGGTGCTCTGTAGGTTTGTGCCATGAGGGATTGCTCTGGGTACTGTGCATGCCTAATCTGTTGGAAAGAATGGAAGTGAATGTGAAAAGGTGGGCTGGTCTGCAGGTTTTTGCCACAAGGGATTGTTCATTATCATTTAAACATTGGAATGCTGGTGCTGTTATTTTCTTAGGTATTTACACTGCAGGTGAATTACTCCTGAAATGTGTGTTTCTAATTAAGAAACGAAAAGCTGGTGAAGATGAGGTTTGCAATGAACAAAATGTAGCAGCTGTAGAGGAAACTGCCCAAGAATCGACTGCTGAATGGTCGGTAGTAGGTAAGAAGTATAAAGGCAAAACTTCCAAGTTCGTTTGTACAGTAAAGATTACATGAAACTGGGGTTCACATTTTCTGGAAATGAAAGCAATCCTTGTCCCCAGTGTTTAGTTTGTGGGGAGATACTTGCAAATGAAAGTATGGTACCAAGCAAATTAAAATGTCATTTTACCACAAAGCACAATCATCTGTCAGAAAAACCATTAGAATACTTTGCTGAGCTTTCAAAATCTATAAAGAAGCAGTCTGCATCACTCACAAAGAGAATGAAGACATCAGAGAAAGCTCAAAAGGCAAGTTACTTGGTTGCTCAAATAATTGCCAAAAGCAAGCAACCACACACTATTGCTGAAACCACCATAAAGGAATCTTGCTGCGCTATTGTTCAAACAATGTTTGGGCCAGAATTTTAGACAGAAGTCAATAAAATCCCTTTGTCAGATAACACAATTGAAAGACATATTCAAGACATGTCTGATGACATTAAGCCACAAATGAAGGATATTTTTAAAGATGATAACATGATCTTTACGTTGCAATTAAACAAATCAGCAGGTGTTTGTAGGTTATAGCACAGTTATTGGTTTTTATACATTTCATTCATAGTGACAGAATTATTGAGCAATTCTTGTGTTGGCTAGAACTTCCAATGAGAACTAGAAGTGAAGATATTTAAAACTTTAGATTCCTTGAGACTTCTGGTAGGGGCGAGACAGCAAAAAGTCGGAATCCACGAAGCTGTGGAATTCCAAAATCGTTGTGGTCGGGATTTTCCCCGAAAATAAAATCAATCGGGGGGAAATTGATCCCTGGAGAAAAGGGATCACGGAGGAGGCTCGTTGGGGGTCCATTGCCACCCAACGTGCGAATTGAGAGAGGAAACAACAGGAGCACAGTTCGGTGGAAGGACTGCGGAGCCGCCATTACCGCGACGAAAGCCTGGACAGGCTTGCTGTCCCACTACCGATCTTTTTGAAGCTTTATTTCTATTAGCAGGAAGAACCACTGGTAAATTACCCTAACAGACTTTTACTGGGGGTAAGAATTGTAACTTCTTACCTGGAGAAGAATCTTATTTTTTCTGGTGCCGGAGAGTGGTGGTGCCAGATGTGGAAGCAGTTGAAGTGGAGTTGGAGAGCTGAAGAGGAGGAGTGATTAAACCACCACCCCCCAGAACGGAGGAGAATTTAATAATTATTAAGAGAATTTAAAGACTTTAACAGACTTTAACAGACGTGACCCAGTTGTTGATTTGGGAAAGAAGTGTCTTCATACATTGGGGAGTTTTTTTTCCCCCTCTTCTTCTTCTTTTTTTGGATTTTCGTAAGCTTCTATAAATGGACCTAGTATCCGAAGTGAGCGGAGGTCTGAAATAGGCTGGATGGCAGATCGCCATTTTGTCTAGCGTCGCCAGCGTTTTGGTGAAGTCTTGTAGTTTGCTTTTGAAATCCCCCCCCTGCTTTATTCACGTTTGCGGATTTGAAAGCCAGCATTTGAAGTTTGGAGAGCTGTGAACTAACTGTTTGGAGAGTGATCCGGAGGCGATTTGGATTTGGAAGTGGTGGAAAAGAGAGAGAAGGGGAAGTACGGTGAGATGAATTCGAGGTGTGAAGGGGAAGAGGAACAGACTGGACTAGGAAAGTAAGAAAACGTGAGCGTGCGACGGAGTGGAAAAGCTGACGGGGTAGACGGAGAGTGGAACGATAAAGGGGCGAGACGAGAGGAACGTGAAAAGAGAGCGGACGGAGAGACGGAGGGTTGGAGAGACGAAGAAGAGTGAGCAGACGACAGACGACAGAAAACAAGGGGAGAAGGAGGGAGAAAGGAAGTACATAAGAAAACTCTTTTTCTGTTTTTTCTTTTTCTTTTCCTTTCTTTTCTTCCTCTTGGGGGGTTTGGAATTTCGCGGATTACTGGCCGATCACTAGTTGGTAGTTGTTTGTTGTTATTATCCTATTAATAGGTGACCTTGAGAAATACGAAGAAAGGAGGAAGAAGGCTTTCCTAAATATCACAGTAATTCAAATAATATTAGTAATATTAACAAGATCAATATTAATAATATTGATATTAATATTGATGATATTAATAGAATTGGATCTTGATTGAAACGGGGGGGGAGCCAAAAATCAAAGCTTGAAAGCTAAAAATTTGAAATATTACTACTTCATTTGTTTGTTGACTGGTATTATAGTTAAAGCTCTGACTGTTCTTGATTACTTTTGATTGCATTTTGACTTTTGTAATTACCTTCTCTTGGGGATATCTCTGATTGAGTATTGGTCTAACGTGCTTTTTTCTGTTATTTTGGTTATTTTGGGAGGGGCTGAAGAAGGAAGTGATCTCTCAAGGAACCATTTGTATAGAAGTTAATTGAGAATTTAATTGCTACTTAGAGAAGCACATATTATATTTTGGATTTATTATATCTTTGATTATTAACTTGTTGTGAAGTAAACCAAAACAATTTGGAATATTGGGTAATATTGTAATTTTGATATATAGGCCTAAACCTAAGCACTGATTTTTGTCTGTTAAGAAAGATATTTGGCTGACAAGAGAGTAGTAGTAAGTAACTCCATTTGGGATATTGAGGGATAGGGGCTTAAAACAAAAGGGTAAGATTTAAATTTAAAGGGGGAAAAAACTGTATTAAAAAAAAAACAAATTTCAAAAAACAAAGAAAAAGAGAGAGAGGAAGAAAAGGCTTAATAAGACTATAATTGGAGGAATTAGATAAATATAATAATATTTAGAAAGAAACGAGTAAAAAGGAATTTTAGAGGCCATAAATAATCATAGTAGAAGAATCCATATTTCATTAATTTAATACAACAGAGGAAGAAGAAAGAGTAGTTCAGACAAGATGATGGCAGCGGGGAAAAGGAAGGCTGGAGCAGGAGCACAAATTCAAACCCAACTACTTCTTCAAAGGAGAGCCTCGACAGAAATCAAGACCCCAATTGCGGGAACAAGTATAACTACTACAGAAATGCAAGGAACGAATCAAAGTATCGGAACAGATTTGATGGGAGAATTACGAAACTTAACGACTACTTTCAAAAATGAAATGAAAGAAGTGAAATTGGAAATGAAGCACATGAGAACAGAAATAAAGACAGACATCAAAAAAGAGTTGGAGGTATTTAACATGAAATTGGATAATATATCCACAGAAATAAAACAGGTCAATGAGAAGATTGTCCAGGTGGAAGAAAGAACTACAAAACTAGAGACCCAAATAACAAGCAATGAAGAAAGAACAGACCAGCTAGAACGCTCTACAATGTTGATGGATATTAAGAATAGGAACAAATCAATAAAGATCAGAGGGCTGAGTGAAGTTGATCAAGAAGACATATACCAGAGGCTGGTCATACCTCTAGCAAAATTTATAGATTGGGAACCGGATCAGTTGGACTTGGAAATTGATAGAGCCTTTCAAGTCAATTCGGCAGTAGCGAAGCGTAGAGGTATACCCCCGAGACATCGTGATATACTTCTTGAGAGAGAGGGTGAAAGAATTAGTGCTGCAGCGTAGTTATGTGAAGAAGTTGATTGTAGAAAACTCAGAGGTAAAAATTTTCAAAGATATTCATCCGGCCTACTAAGAAAGAGAAGAGACTACGTGTTTATAACTCAAAAACTAAGAGACTTTGGAATAAGATATACATGGGAAAAAACTGAAGGTATATCCTTTATATGGAAACAAAAGAAAGTGGTCCTGAATACGATTCTGAAGGCGCAAGAATTTTGGAGGAAACATAAGGAAGAGCGAATTAAAATAGGAGAACTATCAAGAGATCAAGAGAAAGACAAAAGGAAAGAAGTTACACAAAAAGAACAAGGAGTAGAGAAAAGGATAAGAAAAGAACAGATGAAACAGGAACTGGAGAGAATAAGAAAAAAAGAAGAGTTGGATAAAGAACAGGAGGTAGAGAGAGAAGAGGAAGAGGGTGAAGAAATAGAAGAGGAAGCAGGAGAAGAAGGAGAAGGAGACATCCCTTTAATACAGGATCTGGAATTAGAAGGTTCTGGAGAAGAAGGCTCAGAAGAAACTAATTAGAAAGGAGGGGGAAGAAAAAGAAAAAGAGAAAGAAAAAAAAAGAAAAAAGAAGCGGTTAAGGTAAGATCAAGTTTAAGATGAATTTAAAACTATTATCATGGAATGTCCGTGGTATGAATGCGCCACATAAAAGGAAATGTATTTTTCACTACTTAGAAAAGTTGAAGCTGGATGTGATAGCGATCCAAGAAACCCATATTAGAAATAAAGACCTGAAATATATTAAAAACCCCAAATTAGGACAAAGTTTCTCATCTGCAATTAACAAAAAGAAAAAAGGAGTGACAGTTTATGTTAGCAATAAATTTGAAGTTGAATTAATTTATAGGGATGATTTGGGGCAACATTTAATAGTAGAAGTTAGGATACCAGGTCTAAAATTAGCAGTTGTAGCAGTATATGGTCCCTTAGATAATAAGAGCAAATTTTACCAAAATTTATTAGAGAAATTAATGGATATACAAAATCATAAAGTGATATTGATGGGAGATTGGAATGGGGTCCTACATCCACAATTAGATAGATCAAGAGAGGGTAAATCAAAGAAAAAAACTAATCAAGGAAAATTACCAAAATCCTTTTGTGATATATTGGATTATATGTCTTTGAAAGAAGTAGGTAACAAGTTAAGCAGAAAAGAAGAATATTTCACATATTATTCTGATTGTCATAAAACATGGTCGAGGCTAGACAGATTTTTTATATCTTCAGAAATGACAAAAAATATATTGGGAATGGAAACCCTCCCAAGAACATTATCAGATCACTGCCCGATTTTATTAAAATTAAAATTTGGAAAAAATGGTGGAAATTGGAGATTAAATGATAATTTGTTAAAAAATGATGATATAGTGGCAAAAGCAAAAACAGAATTAAAATTATATTGGGAGAATAATTTGGGAAAGGAACAATCAATACATGTAGTCTGGGATGCCAGTAAAGCTGTGATGAGGGGGTTCTTTATAGGTCAACAAGCATGGTTAAATAAATGTAAGAGAGAAAAAGAAACATATATTGTGAATAAATTGCGGGAGAGGGAACGTCAGTTAAAAGAAAGACCCAAAGATATAAAAATTTCTAATGAAATTAAAATGTGGAGGAAACAACTATCTCTTCTGATGATGGAGCAATTAGAATGGAAATTGAAATACGCTAAACAAAAACAATTTGAACATGCAAACAAACCAGGTAGATGGTTAGCGTATAAATTGAAGAAAGAAAGAGATAAAAGGTTAATTACGGAAATAAAAGAAGGACAGATTATCCACCACCAACAAGAAAAGATTAAGAAGATTTTAGTAAATTATTTTGAAACGTTATTTAGAGGAAAAAATCCACCTCAAAAACAGAATCAGCACATTAATAGGTACTTACAAGAAATGGACATTACTAGATTATCAGAAACACAAAGGGAAGAATTAGATAAAGAGATATCATTACAGGAAGTACAAGATGCTATTAAGAATTTAAAGGAGGGGAAAACACCAGGGCCAGATGGTCTTACAGGATCTTATTATAAAACTTTTCAAGAACTATTAGCACCTGTGTTGGTTCAGGTTTTAAATTTGGTTAAAAGTCAGAAGATACCAAATACGTGGAAAGAATCTAATATTATATTGATTTGGAAAAAGGGGAGAGATAAACAGGATAAGAAGAGTTACAGACCAATTTCGTTATTAAATACCGACTATAAAATCTTCACTTCTATACTAGCAAACAGATTAAAAAGAGTCTTGCAAAATTGGATACAAGGAGATCAAAACGGGTTTTTACCGGGTAGATATTTAAGGAATAATATGAGAACGATTGTAGATATCGTTGAATATTATCAACAGTATAATCAGAAGGAACTAGCCCTGATATTCCTAGATGCTGAAAAAGTCTTTGATAATATACGATGGGAATTTGTATTCGGAGTAATGGAAGAGATAGGATTTGGAGGTAGATATAAGGAATGGGTTCATGCAATCTATGGAGATCAGAGTGCTAGTTTAATAATCAATGGTGAGAAATCAAATACCTTCAGGATTAATAAGGGAACAAGGCAAGGCTGCCCACTATCCCCTTTATTATGTGTTCAGAAATTTTAAATATTAGAATAAGGAATAATAAGGATATTTGCGGTACAAAAATAAAAGGATATGAGTTTAAATTACAAGCATTTGCTGACAACATGGTTATAATTTTAGAAGACCCGTTGAGAAGTTTTATCCCGTTAATGGAAACATTGAAAGAATATGGTCAGGTGACTGGACTAAAAATTAATAAAGATAAATCACAAATGGTTACAAAAAATATTACCTCCAAACAAGAAATGGAATTAATGAATATCTCAGGATTTAAAATAGCTAAAAAAGTGAAATATTTAGGTATAACGTTAACAAAAAACAATTCGTAACTATTTGAAAATAGCTGTAAGAAAATTTGGAGGGAGGTACAAGAAGAATTAAGGAAATGGGGGAAATTACAATTATCTTTATTGGGGAGAATTTCAGCAGTAAAAATGAATATCCTTCCGAAAATGTTGTTTTTGTTTCAAAATCTTCCAATAATATCTAAAGATGAACCCTTTAAAATTTGGGAACAGGATCTAAGTAAATTTATATGGAATGGGAGGAAAGCGAGGATCAAATGGAAGTATTTAAAGGAAAGGAAAGATAAGGGAGGATTGAGTGTCCCGGATTTAAAACTGTATCACGAGGCTTCAGCATTATTATGGGCCAGAGATTGGATATTATTGGAGAACGATAAATTATTGAAATTGGAGGGATTTAATTTACACTTTGGCTGGCATGCTTATATTTGTTATGATAAGCATAAAATTAATAAAATAATTAGTGAACACTATGTAAGAAAAGCGATTCTACGAATTTGGCTGACATTGAAGGGGAAATTATATTTGAAAATACCTTCTTGGACCTCCCCTCATGAAGCATTTCATAATTTGGAGAAAGTAAGATTAAAAGAATGGTTGACATATAAAGATATATTAAAGAAAGAAGGGACGATTATTAGACCTAAAACGAGAGAAGAATTGATGGGAGAAGGATACGTATCACACTGGCTGTTACATAGACAATTATTAGAAAGATACAAATAAGATATAAAATTTAAAGGAATACTGTGGGAAGATACAGAATTTGATAAGATAATACAGTCGGAGGTTAAGCAATTACTTAGTAAGATTTATAAACTGCTCCTAAATTTGGAATTAGAGGATGAGATTGTGAAATCAAATATGATAAAATGGGCCCAAGATCTGAGGCATTCAATAACACTTGAACAATGGCAATATGCTTGGAAAATTAATCAAAAATTTACTAGTAACTACACTTTGAAAGAAAACTTTTTTAAGATATACTATAGATGGTATTTAACGCCTTCTAGATTATCTAAGATGTATAGGAAAAAAGAAATATCCACATGTTGGAAATGCCAAGAGGTGGGCTCATTCTATCATATGTGGTGGAGCTGTAAAAAAGCAAAAAAAATTTGGACACAAATCCACAGTCAGATAGAGAAAGTGTTTAGAATTAAATTTGTAATATCACCAGAAGTCTATTTGTTAAATATTTTAAGAGGATTAGAAACAGTATTGAAAAGAGAAACTTTGAGAATATTGTGTTATTTAATTTATGCGGCTAGGGTATTGTTTGCGCAATTTTGGAAATCTAAAGAGATACCGAAATCAGAAGACTGGAAACGCAAAGTATATGAATTGGCGGAACTAGATAAATTAACTTTAAAGTTGCAAGAGAAAGTGAATGATAAAGCTTTTCAGCAATGGGAAATAATAAAACCCCTGTGGGAGGAAGAATGGGGTGAAGCTGCTTTAATAGGCTTATTTAGCTAGATTTACATAATCGTGTTTGATAGTGGGTAAACGGACTGAATTAAGTCAAATTAAGTTAAGTTAAAATAGAGATAGTAGTAGAAGTGAATAGGAAAAGATCAATAGTTTAAATAGATTAAATAGATTGGAAGGTTAATAGTTAAGGATTGGCTTAGTACGGAAGAGTTCGGATAATAATTATTTAATTGATTTAATTAAACCTCTTCATTATTATTATTATTATTATTATTATTATTATTATTATTATTATTGAGGGAAGGTATACGAGGAATTAATCCATAGGATTGAATTAAAACTAGCAGGGTGGAAGTAGTAATACCAGTAAAAGAATTAGTTAATTAAAGGTGTTTTTTTTTAGGGATTCAAGGAGAGATCAGATAAAATTTCCAATGGTTCAAATAAAGGAGTCAAGTATGATAGTGTATGTTTGGGAGTTTGAAGGAGGAGAAAAACAATAGAATGAATGGTAGGTATGTAAGGTTTGTATGTAATTTTATGTACATATTTGTGGTTGTAATTTGTTTTGTGTTTTGTATTGGTATTGTGTTTATATTGTGTTGGTAATCTGTTTTGTGTTTTGTATTTTTTTTCTTATTATTTGTTTAATAAAGTATATTTTTAATAAAAAAAAAACCTTTAGATTCCTTCACGAAAGAAAATAATTTACAATGGTTAAATTGTGTAGGAATGTGCACCAATGGCTCACCCTCAATGGTTGGTTCAACAAAAGGTTATACAGCTTTAGCAGAGAAAGAGAATAAAAATATTATATTTACTTATTGCTTTTTACATCGCGAAGCATTATCTGCACAAACCATTGGATATGAAGACAAGTTATGGACAAAGTGGTTCAAATGGTCAATTACATTAAAAGTAGACCTCTTAAATCAAGATTATTTGCTCATATTTATGAAGAAATGGAGGCAAAGTTCAAAAAGCTTCTACTACACACAGATGTTCATTGGTTCTCAAGAGGACAAGTGCTTTGTCATGTATATGAATTGAGGGAAATCATGCTTAAACTTTTTGAGGAAAGTCAGCAAAAGAAATTCTGTGCTCTACTTCAAAACAAACTTTGGTGGACTTCCGGTCTGATGGTGGAGCGAACAGCCACCTAGGATGATCGCTGTCACTAGACTGTCGCCGCGAGCGGCTATGCAGGCTTTTTCCAACTCAACTAAAGCAAAACTGACAACCTGAAATTGCCAGTCTTTGTAATCCTGGACAAGAACTCCTCCAGTAAAAGGAGTCCAGAGGGAGTTTGTCAAGGACCCGAGATTGCTAGCTCGCAAGCCAGAGGTGTTCATCACTGGGAAGGCAAGTGGACGAAGGCAAGAGGTCAAAGAACTTCCATGGCTGCCCGTTGTTTGCTGTTGATGGAAAATTCAACTAAGCAATGTTCCCACTTCCATAAAATTAGCATTGCTCCGTGCAGAGTTAGGTACAATGCCAGTTAAAACAGAGGCTCTTAGATTAGCCCTCCTTTTTTGGTTAAAAATGATTTTTAAGCAAGTATCCGAGTTTCTTTTGATGTCCTTTGAAGAGCCTGGTCCAAATTCATGGATGCATAAAATGCAATTGGTTGTCATAAATCTGGGGTTCTCTGTTCCTTTTTTCCTGGCTCAAGGGTATGATAAAGCAAAATTACTTATACTTCAAAGACTCAAGGATATAGCGATGCAATCCCAGATGACTGAGATTAAGTCCTGCCAATCTAATACATTTTTTGTTTCCTACATTCCACTGAACTATCCCTTCCTCATTATCTGGTTGATCTTCCAACTTTTAAAATGAAGTTAACCTTTCTGCATGTTAGATTGAATGTTCTCCCACTGGCAATTTGGATGGGCAGGTACATTAATGTTCCTATGAAGGACAGAGTATGTGTTTGCAAGTCTGTTTCAATAGAAGATTTAATTCATGTTGTGCTTGAGTGCCCTATTTACAATGATCTTAGGAGCAAGTATATTTTTTCTTTATTGAAGACTTTTAAGGGAAATTCCTCCTTTGTGAAGGTCTGTTTTCTGCTATCTGATACTGTGAAAGATGTGTTTTTTAGAACATCTAAATTTCTTGTTAGGGCTTTACAATTACATGCTATAAATAACAAGAGGGAGTATGGAAAGTGATTTATCTATTGTTGATTATATATTACATGTAAATTGGCTGGATTATCCTTTCTCATTTCATTTTAATTTTTATTTTTGTGCAATGGCTGGCTGCTAAAATGCAATAAACTTGACTTGACTTGACTAAGCAACACCCAGACATTTTTTAACTTCTGTAAGTAAACTAAAAGATCGCTTTTTCCTTTGTTAAACGTTAAGTTGCCGCCTATCTGGAACTAAGAAGATAACTCCAACATTTGAGGAATAGAGCACACCGCGGATAAATTAAAATACCGGTATAACTCTCCATGAGACTGAAACAGCAATCATTTAAAAGAGAGTTCTGTCTTGACAATTAAGTGTGTTTTGTACCTTTTTTTGAACCTTTGAACTTTCGATAGCTGCTGCCAAATTTTATTATACGGAAAGCCAAAAATAGCAAGATTTTTGAAGATCATAGTATGGAGCTACCTTGGATACAGTGTGGATTTTCCTTCCCCCCCTTCATCTTTTAGAGCACTTTTGCTTTTGTATTTTAGACTTTCACTTTTGACTTTCACTTTTTTTATATATATTTTATTAAAATTTCACAAGAATAAAACAACATTTTCTTACTGTTAATTCAAATGCAATATTTCTTGATTCTTCCTAGACTGATCCTGCTTCCATCTTCAATGTCAATCTAATTAACATTTCCCTTAGCACTGCATAAACAAATATTTTGTAGGTACATTGCATTTCATTTTCTTTATCCAGCTTCATGATATCAATACAACTCCATACATTACACTTTCAAACTAATATCATGAACTACTGACTTCTTAAATTCGTCTCCCTACCCAACGCAACTATTTGCCATTCTTTCTGAATTTCATCGTCTGTTTTCTCTTTCAGCCTTTGTGATACTATATCAGCATTTTTATTCTCTATAAAAGTCCCCCACCATTGTTCAACTGTAGGTATTATTTGCATTTCCCACACCTTTGCATATTCAATACGTGCTGTTGTTATCATATACAAAACTATCCTCCAATTTTTCTTAATAATCATATTATCAACTGTGTCTATCATATTCAATAAGTACATTTCAGGAGTCATCGGAACTGAAACCTTCAATATTTTACATATCTGATTATGTATTTCTGACCAATATTTCTTAGCCTTTGAGCAAGTCCACAACATACAATATATCGTACCCACTTCTTTCAAACATTTCCAACAGAGCCCAGTACCTGTTTTATACATCTTTTGTAATTTATCTGGTGTTAAGTACCATCCATAAAAAATCTTATAATAGTTTTCTTTTAAATTCTGGGCCCAGTCCATTGTAAAAGCTTTCAAATCCAACTGAAGTCACTCTAAAGTTTTATATTCCATTAAACGATGAGGAGAAAAAACAAAACAACAACAAAAAAAGCCAATTCTCAAACCTCAAATAAGTCTCTTCACTGCGAGTTCCGATATGTGAGAAAACAAAAAACAAAAAAGAAAAAAAAACAACCACTTGTAATCCACAGCCACGGCTGGCTAAGAAAAAAAAAATTGCTAATTTATATATCCTGTTCAGGTCACCCTTCCAATCTTCTTATTTAAGCCTTCTTAATTACTTCCTTCACAAGAGATCCATCTCCTCCATTTACAAAGCAAAATACGTTCGTATGAGTCCAAAGACACAATAGACTGAAAAAAAACCTGTCAAAATTTACAACTTTAACCAGTCCTTATATATTAACAACCTCTTAAACAAAGTATCACAAAGTTCCATCAGAAATCAATCCTCAACACGTTCCTTCTGGCACAAAAGGTTCAAAAAGAGAAGTTCCTCTTCTTCCCCCACAGCAGATTCAAATCAAATACCAGAAAATTCATCCTGACTTACACTTCACGTCAGCAGGGTCACATCTCCTCTCGCGTTTGCTCATTGATACAAGACCCTCCACTGTTGCAGTTTTTAAAATAGATAGATCCAGGATCAGCCAGCTTAGTGTAAATTACAAGCGCTTTCTTCTTTAAAAAAATCGATGACGGCGCTCTGTCGCAATAACTCAGCTGCGATGTCCATGATGGACCCGTCCAGCCCTTCGGTCCTCCAGGCGTCTCCTGCTCCTGTAGCAAATACAGGGGCTCAACACCGGATCGGGACCCCCTGCAGGCAGCTCTGAAACCCCCTTTACCAAGGGGGTGATTATCCGCTTCTCAGATGGAAAAGAAGCAGCTGGAATCCAGCAGGAGGCAGCGCAGGCTTGCGGAGCTCTGCAGCTGCGCTGCCACTCACGCCGACATGCGACCAGGAAGTGCTTTTTGACTTTCACTTTTGACTCTGCTTCACAAATCGTATATATTTTTGTGTCAGGGACTGAAAGCACGGACCCTTGGAAAAATGCTCAAGACTACTGCAAGACATTGCATCATGTACTGGAGTGGTGTGGAAAGTGTACAGGGTGGTGTGCATACCCCTGTAGCTCATTGGATGTAAATGTGTATATAAGGCAACTACATCCAATTCATTTTGTCGTTTGACCAAACCCGGTGCCTGCCATAAGCTTTTGTCAGTCTGTTTTGTGTTCTTGTACATATCGGAACCTTGAAGCTAAGATAAAGTGTCTCCTGCTTGGAAGTAATCTTCTCTGTGTGAGTATCCTTCTTGGGAGCAGGGTTGCTGCTGTCGGTTTGCTGAGAACCTTTTTTTTATGCTGTGTCTCCGTGGGGGTTGATTCTCTCATCATCCTCCCAACATTTTGGACACAAAGTTACAATAAAATAAGTAAGAAGACTTTACAATAGAGAAACTGTTATTTTAAAAGACTACAGCAGAGACACATTTAGAGCTTGGGATTTTGGACTTTGGGGACAGCGGTAGAAAAGAGGAATGAATGGTTCCTGAGACATTGGGCAGATGACAGAGATTTCTTAAGACTCACGAAGAAATTTGAACTGGGACATTTTAGAAGAAAGACAGAAAGAGGTAAAAAAAGAGTCGTAACTAAAGAGGAGAGGAGAAAAGAAACATAACTGATTGACAAGTATATATGAATTAATTTAAGGGGAAAATTGATTACTTAAAATTGATTAAGACAAGCAACAATCAAGTTGATTTAGACATATATATAAATAAAATTCTCTTATAGTTATATAAAAAATAGAAATATAAATCTGCTTAAAATAGGATATTAAGATTTGTATGTAATGAATTAATGTTAAAATGCTTTTTAAAAATCGGTTAAACTCTTGACAGTTAAGGTAAGTTAAACTTCCATTATCTCCTAATTTGATGAATTGTGTCTGAAAGAAACGACTTTGTGTACAGAGACCCTGAAGCTGCACAGCCACTGATAACAATTAATTTACACAGCTGTACCAAGAAGCTGAAAGTTAAACTGAATTTATATGTTAAACAAAATAGAAAAGTTCTAGAACAGAATGTTATAGTGGCCCAACAGCGCCATCTATTGTCTATTGCCTATTAAATGAAATTTATTATAACAGTGTTAATAGAGGTTCTTTATATAAGTGCTAATAAGCTAAATAATATAAAATTTACAACACTGAGAAACCAGATCACACACAAGAATGGCATCAGGCATGAGAAATGCTCAAATTAAACAGACAATGAGCCAAACAACAGCACAACAAGTGAGACGGTCTTCTCTAGACTTAACATCAACATCATTAGACACAAACCTAATCCTTGAAGAATTGCACAGATCCAGAAATGAGATATGCCAAGAAATAAGGCAGGATATGAAAGAAACAAGAGAAGAAATCAAAGTGGAAATTAAGAAGGAAATAGATGGCCTAAGTAAAAAGATGGACTTGATGTCAAAGGAAATATTCACAATAAAAACAGACATGATAACTTTGCAAGAAAGGACAAAACAAATGGAAGAAAAAACACAACAGATAAAAGAAAAACAAACAGAAGAAATGAGACTAAACAGGATGGATATGAGATATAGAGAACGATGTTTAAAATTGAGGGGCCTAATGGAGCAAGATCAGGAAAATATCTATGATAAAATAATAAATTCACTGATAGAATACATACAACTACTGGAAGAAAGACTACATACAAGTGTAGAGAGAATCTTCAGGGTCAACACAAGAATCGCTAGAGAAAAAAACCAACCAAGGGACATTGTGATTAGCTTTACAAACTTAAGAACTAAAGAAATCATATTACAAAAAAGCTATCAAGAAAAATTATATACATATTCTCAGGAGATAAAAATTTATAAAGCTATACCCATTCAAATCTTGAAAAAGCGACAAGATTATAGATTCTTAACACAACTACTTCTAAAAAATAATATAAATTATACTTAGAACAAAACAGGAGGTATATTCTTTAATTATAAGCAAAAAAGATATAGAATAAATAATACAGAAAAAGCAAGAGAAATCAGTGAAAAATTAAAAAAGAGAATTTGAAAGATTAGAAAGAAAAGAAATGAGAAAAGACAAACAACACCCGCTAGAGAGAAAAGATCAGGAAGAAACTGTGGGAGCAGAAGGTGGTGAGAAACGGCCAGGAGAAAATGACTCATCAGAGGACCTCGAGGGATCAGAAAGGAGCCAAGAAAAAGAAGAATGGGAATGTCAATTAGAGAGTGAAATAGAATATACAGGAAAAAAAACTAAAAGACAAACAAAAACAAACAGAAGAATGGCAACTAGAGATTTCAAAATACTATCTTGGAACATTAAAGGATTGAACTCACAGTACAAACAACAACATGTCTTCCATTACTTAGAAAAAGCAAAATTTGATATAATTTGTCTACAAGAAACACATATATCTCAAAAAGATACAAAATATTTTAAAAAATCCAAAATTGGGACAATGTTATACTGCATCCTATGGGGGGGGGAAGAGAGGTGTGGTGATCTATATTAATAACAACTACATGGTTTAAGAAATACTTGCAGACCCCACAGGACATTATTCAGGTTTGGAAGTAAATCTACAAGGAGTGAGAATGCTAATAGTTGGAATATATTCACCAACAGAAAATAAAGAAAAATTCTATGCTAAAATAAAGAAGCAAATTACCAACTTTCCTAATGAAAATCACCAAGACAACATTTTTGATTCTGGGGGATATGAATGGGGTCCTAAACCCATTGGAAGACAGAACAGCAACAAAACCAATAAAGAAAAATCAAGGAAAACTGCCACAAAACTTTTTCAGAATGATGGATGAACTGGCAGTAAAAGACATCTAGACCTTTAAACATGGGGCTGAAAAAGGATATACCTTCTACTCGAAGAGACACAATTCCATGTCAAGAATTGATCTTTTTTTAATATCAAAAATATTGCGTACATATATCTACGACATGGAAATTTTACCAAGAGTGACTTCAGATCATAACCCAATTCTTCTGTACCTTAAATTGAAACAAAGCAAAGAATTTAACTGGAGATTAAATGACCTTCTCCAGGACCGCAAACAAGTCAAAAGTTTGAAAGACACCATCCAAAAGTATTTTGAAGAAAACATAAAACCAGATATTTCAATGAAAACAGTCTGGGATGCTGGAAAAGCAGTTATAAGAGAACATCTGATAAAAATGGGAGCCCAAAAGAAGAAAAAGAAAGAGCAACAACTGCAGAATCTGCTACAAATTTTAAAAATGAAGGAGAAAGACTTACGGAATAATATTTCAAATTATAAATTAAGAATGGAAGTAAAGTTTTTACAAGACCAAATTCCAGCAAAAAATATGGTAGAAGTTGAGAAGAAAATGAAATATTGTCATTTAAACCACTTTGAACATTCAAATAAACCTGCTAAATGGTTAGCTTACAAACTTAGAAAAGAAGGATATTTAAAATGAAAAAAGGACAAAAGGAGACTACAGACCAAAGACAAACCAAGACAATTTTCTATAAATATTATACACACCTTTACAAAAAGCACATGTCACAAGAATTAGAAAACAAGAAAACAAAGACATATCTTGATAAACAAAAAATTCCTACAATATCCGAGAAATTTCAAATGCTTCCTTTCCAACAACGGAAGTTGCTGAAGCAATAAAAAGACTGAAAATAGCAAAAGCCCCTGGTCCAGATGGATATACAGCGAACTTGTATAAAATTTTTGAATCAGAAATATTAGAACCATTAACCAAAACCCTAAACGAAATCAGACAAGAGGGTCTCCCAGAAACATAGAAACAAACAAACAGAACATTAGTACCAAAGGAGAAGAAAGACCATATGCAACCTGAAAATTATAGACCCATATCTCTGTTAAATACTGACTATAAAATCTTCACCATTATATTAGTGAGAGATTTAAAAAAGTTTTACAAACAATGATACATCCAGATCAAAATGGTTTTCTGCCCAATCAACACTTGAGAAACAACACAAGAATTTTGCTAAATACGATAGAAAACTTTGATAAGAGAAATGAAAAGAAATTGGCCATCCTTTTCTTAGATGCCGAGAAAGCATTCTGTAAAGTTAGATGGACATTTATGACAAATCACTAAAAAGAATGGACTGTGGAGACAATTTTGTCGGTTGGATAGAAGAGATTTACAAAGAACAAAAGGCAAAACTTATAACAAATG